>JAUZST010000713.1:667-30146 GCA_034779995.1 Parotocinclus haroldoi
CTTTCCCCGCTCCGTTAGCTTTAGCTCTTTGTGTGTGCGTGTGTGCATGCGTGAGCCGTCCGCGTCCATTTATTGTCACTCCAGTGTTTTGCTTTGTTCTCTCCCTGCATTTCACACTCCTTTTCCTGTCCCTGAGTCGCCGTTCGTCAGGAGCGTTTTTCGTTATTGTTTGTCGACACAGGTGGTTCGTTTTCGGCCGGCAGGGGCTGAGTTAGGTCTCACCCTAGCCCGTCCCTCCGGTGCGATCCCACCTGTGTCTGTTTGTCAGCACGTGTTCCGTGTTTATACTAACACTTCCCACTTTCTAACAGCTCCTCTGTCGGTGAACTAACCTTTTTTCCAGCTGCCCGTACTAACTCTCTCTATCTCCCTCCATTCCGTTGGCAGCCCCGTACAGTTAGCCGACTATCCCTGTGCCCGTTTCTCCTTTTTTCCTCGTCTCCTTTCCCTGGCTATCCCTGCTCCAGTTTTCCCTTCCTACCTCCCTAGGAATTTGTTTTTGATTATTGTTTTGCTCGGGTTGTGCTCTGTTTCTCTATTCATCCAGGTCCCAGTCTCCATCCTGGTCCCAGTCTCCATTCGTTCCCGTCAGAGCCTCAACCCCATCCTCCTACTCATACACACACCCTGCCACCTCATTGGTCTCTCAATAAAACTCCCGTTGCTCTGCATCCTTGTCTCCAGTACACTCATTCAACCGTTTGTGACAATTACATTGTATAAAATATATAAATTTATTTGCATTTTGCAGAGAAAAATAAGTATTTGATCCCTCTAGCAATCAAGACTTAATACTTGGTGGGAAAATGCTTGTTGGCAAGCACAGCAGTCAGATGTTTTTTGTAGTTGATGAGGAGGTTTGCGCACATGTCAGGAGGAATTTTGGTCTACTTCACTGATGAAGTACAGAACATCTCTAAATCATTATGATCTTGAGGCTGTTGCTTGACAACTCAGACCTTCAGCTCACTCCATAAGTTTTCTATGGAATTAAGGTCTGGAGACTGGCTAGGTCACTTCGTGACCTTAATGTGCTTCTTTTTGAGCCACTCGTCTGTTGCATTGGCTGCATGTTTTGGGTCATTGTCATGCTGGAAGACCCAGTCATGACCCATTTTAATGTCCTGGTGGAGGGAAGGAGGTTGTCAATCAGGATATTACGGTACATGTCTCCATCCATTCTCCCATAAATATGATGAAGTAGTCATTTGCCCTTAGCAGAGAAACACTCCCAAAAACGTTTTCACCTTCATGCTTGACAGTGGGGATGGTGTTCTTTGGGTCATAGCATTTCTCTTTCTCCAATCATGGCGAGTTGAGTTAATGCCAAAGAGCTCAATGTTTGTCTCATCTGATCACAGCACCTTCTCTGTCATTCTCAGAATTATCCAGGTGTTCACTGGCAAACTGCAGACGGGCCATCATGGCATAATGTGTTACCACATTTAAATTTACATATTTTACACAATGTAATTTTGTGGATTTTCTTTTAGATATGCTGTCTTCCACTGTTAAAATGAACCTTCTCTTAAAATGATAGACTTTTCATATTTTTGTGGAGAAACTTACAAAATCAGCAAGGGATCAAATAATTATTTCCTCCACTGTATGTATAGAATTTGGTGTTTGAGTATCAGACAAAAGAGTTGGAAGACTAGTTATGAAGAAATAGTAAGTGACTGTATGGGTATGTATCAGTGGTGGAGACGAAGACAGAAGGGGATAGACTGGTCGCATTAATGGATATTTTATGAGCTGGATGATGGGTCCACTGGAATAGTCACAGACTGAGAAATGGCTCAGTGATCCAGACTTGGATTTTGTAAAGACATTACATCCCTGGCTGGACGGCCAGGTCTAGAAAGAGTTGTGGTCGTCCCAAACATCTTTATTTTAAGGATTATGGAGGCCACTGTGCTCTTAGGAACCTTGAGTGCTGCAGAAATTTGTTTTGTAACTTTGACCAGATCTGTGCCTTGCCACAATTCTATCTCTTAGCTCCTTGGACAGTTCCTTCAACCTCATAATTCTCATTTGCATTGACATGCGCTGTGAGTTGTAAGGTCTTATATAGAAAAGTGTGTAAGTTTCCTAATCAAGTCCAATCAGTTCAATTAAACACAGCCGGTCTTCAATGAAGGAGTAGAACCATCTCAAGAAGGATAAGAAGAAATGGATAAGTTGTGAGTTAAATAAGAGTGTCACAGAAAAGGGTCTGAATACTTATGAACATGTGATATTTGCAAAAATATCTACGTCTGTTTTTTTCTGTCAAGATGGGATGCTGAGTATACATTAATGAGAAATAAAATAAACTTTTTTTATTTCAGCAAATGGCTGCAAAGAAACAAAAAAGGGTCAAATTTATCTGTATACTGATAGTCTGAATACTTTCCGTACCCACTGTACATTGTAGATAGAAACTTAAGTTGTTGGAATAATTGTAGACACTGGAGTAGATAACCAGTAGTAGAGATGCCGGATCAGTAGTGCACAACATAGGGGAAGGTTTCCCGTGAAATATAAAAAATATGAACAGTAAGCCATTCTAGTAGAGAACACACCTGCTTGTGCATTAGGCAAATGACTTAGATGACAGAAACTGGAGAAGCTGGATCAGGGGTGGAAAATGATTAAACTTGTACAGTGATGGAGACCAGATATGAAGAACTGATAAAAAAATCCATTTTTGTCAAGACTGGTAAAGCTGGATCTGTAATGGACATAGAAAGGCATGACAACTAGAAGTGCTGTATCAATGCTTACCAGATGAGAAGGAGGACAAGCTAGTTTGGGAGGTATCTGGAGTAAGAAGAGAATGGAGGAAAACTAAAAAGAGAAGGGGAGACTGCTGACCAGGGGGTCACGATCAGAGACCTTGATATCAGACCCCCTCTGAGACACTGATAGTACACCTTGACATTAGACTACACTCTGTAAATTGTCTTTTCAACACCATTTCAGCTCATAATACCATATAGCACAAAAAACTGATTCAGACTGACCTTCACTCCCGTCTAACTCTCTAATCCAGACCTGTTTTCTCATGCCCTCCTACCTTTTTTATATAACACAGTACAATAGTAAACTCTAAATTTGTTAAATGGTATCGGAATGAGACTATGAATCAATGCATCAAGTCTTTGTTCATGCTCATTGTATTACAGTGTTAGTTATGAAAGCAGAATGTATTTTTAATTTCCACAATCACAATAGTTTTACAAGAGCATACAGATGCATATTACTGAGCAAGCAGAATGTTAAAAAGGGAAAATGTAGTGTAAAGTGTAGATCCAACATAAATTATTTATAAAGCACACTTGTAATGTATTGCAGTATATGCTTCGTCTTGGGTGTACATTTTCTAGCAGCAGATTTCCCTTAGGCTTCGAATGCATACATTATGTCTTTATATTCTGCAAATATATTGACTTGTCAATAGATATTATTTTTGTAACTCAGTATTTTCACTGTGATTAGGTCCTGTGTTCATTGATGTCACTTTTGGTGTCTGTGTTGGTAACTAGCGGTTTAATTTGTTTTTCTTGAGTGCCTGTGTTGCGTTTGAGAAATTACTTGATCTACTGTCTCTAGTCTTGCCAACTTATAGGGAATTCAGTAGCCAATCGCATAGTCAGCAGTTATCACAAAAGACTTTTAAACTGTGTGTGTGTATGTGTGTGTATGTGTGAGAGAGAGAGAGAGAGAGAGAGAGAGAGCAATAGCAGACCATGATAGATTAAAAGCATCTAGCCAAAGTGTGTTGGGTGTATTATCACACAAAGAGATTACAAAGAGGGATAGCAAAGGTGAGTGAATGAGTGAGAGAGCAGAAATAGAGTGAGAACGGTGTGCCAAGCTATGATGGATTGAAAATATCATAACACCAAGGTATATTTTGTTTTGACAACAAGCAAAGCATGTGTGCTCTCTAAAGAGTTGAGGGTAAGCACTGACTGTGACATGTTCATGAAACCAGTTTAAGTTTTGTTTTGCTTTGGGGCATGGTGCATTATCATGTTGGAAGTAGCCATTAGACCTCGTACGTCGGGCTGTGGCTGGACTGGACCTGTAACACTGACCCCCTGTACAGAAAAGGAAAGAGCAGGCTGTACTTCCTGAGGAGGCTGCGGTCCTTAAACATCTGCAGGAAACTCCTGGGGGGGGAGCAGCATATCCAAGATGGACACACTAATCAGGCAGGCAGGCTCTGTGGTTGGTATGAAACTGGACTCTCTGGTGACGGTGGCAGAGAAAAGGACTATGGACAAACTACTAGAAATCATGGACGATGCCAGCCACCCTCTGCACACCATCATCATCAACCAGAGGAGCCTGTTCAGTGACAGACTGCTCCTCCCCAAGTGTAGACCAATAGACTGAAAAACTCATTTGTCTCTCTTTTTTACCTTTCTACCTCCTTTTGTGTGTACTGTAATGCGGACGCTGGAATCTCAATTTCCTGGAGGGAACACTCCCAAAGGGATCAATAAAGTTTATCTTTATCCTTATCCTTAGAAGATTAGTATATTGTGCATACATGAAGGGACGCGCATGATTCTTAACCACACTCAAACAGACTGTGGTATTCATGTGATGACTGATTGTTATTAATAGTTCCAAAGTACGTCAAGAAAACATTCCCCAAATCCATATCCTCCAGCCTGGACTGTTGACACAAGACAAATTGTTTCATATTGTTTGATAGAATTGATTTTCCAGTCTTCATCTATCCAGTTTTGGTGAGCCCTCTACTGTTTCTGATCTTGGTCTTCTGTCATTGTAGCCCATCTGCCTCAGGGTTTGTGCACATTTTGAGATGCCACTCTGCTAACCAAATTTGAACATAATGGTTATTTGGGTTACTGTAGCCTTTCATTCAGCTGGAACCAGTTTGGACAATCTCTGATTTTCCTCATCAACAAGCATCTGCCCATCCACACTATCACTGGATATTTTATTTATTGTATCAGTCTGAATGAACTCTAGAGAATGTGTCTACATGAAAATATTCAACACTTACTGTAATACTTGAATCTGCTCCGACAATCATGCTATGGACAAAATCACAGAGGTCACATTTTCTCATGTTCTGATGGTTGATGTGAACATCACCTGAAACTACTTGTGTCTACATGTCTGTATGCACCTGCACTGCTGTCACAAGATTGGCTGATAAGGTAAATGAGTGTTCATCCTTGCTATATCATATTGGTTAAAACAGATGTTGAGAATGTGATGAGCAGTAACACTTGAAAAATCATAGCAAACAACAAACAGAGTTTCAGTAGACATATTTTCTTTACCATAGGGTTTGTAGACCCTTCATGTTGCTACTACATTGTTGAGTTCATCTCTGGGTGAGGTATTGATCCTGATCCCATAGCCAGGTGCTTAACCCAGGATACACCCAGTCAATCATGTCACAGCACCTAACACCATCAGGGTAGGGAGGGACAAAGTACTGCTATGAGATGTTCGTCCTGGCATTCTAGAGGAAGTTACCTCGATCCCTACCACCTACCAAAACATTTTTAAGACCAAGTGCACCCCTTCATGGCAATAGTACTGTATTAATGGTTCTATTAGCAGGATTATGCACTCCGCCACAGTAGAAAAATGTTCAGTAATGGTTTTTGGAACATGAAAAAGAGTTCACTGCCCACATATTACCCAGTTTTCAATCTGATCGAGCATCTGTGGGATGTGCTAGAGAAACAAATTTTATCTGTGGAGGCTCCACCTCCATCTTGCTGCCAGATAATACAGGGCAACTTTACTTGTCCTGTGGAGTCCATGCCTTGATGGATCAGAACCTTGAAAGCACAAGAAGAGATCTATACAATATTACACTGATTATTTCAGTGTTACTGCAGTATTTATCTCTCGATTATATTTCTCTGCATATTAATATCTGTAAATTGCTTTAATACTGTAAATGTAATGACATGAATAAATAAATACAATTATGTTGGTGTTTGTGTGGGTTGTATAGAATTATTATGGTGAGTTGATTTGAGTAAGAACACAATATTTAACTGTGGATAAATCAATAACCTTTTTATTCACCTAATCCTTGATCAGGCTCGCAGGAATGCCAATATATGTAGCCTAACCTAGCCAATGCCTATCCTGTGAAACAGGGCACTATGCAGTAATAAGACTACACAGGACGCCAATCCATGCACTCAGACAACAATACACACACTCAAACTACACAGGGAGAACATGTAGACTCCACACAGAAATGACCCAGGTCTCTCCACATTCTCTCCTTCTTGCTGCGAGGCAATGGTACTACTGAGCCATTGTGCCCCCGAACTGGAAACACAACATTATTATTATTAGAAGCATCCAGTTTTACCTTCGCTTATCCTATTAATGGCAGTGGGTGTTGGTCTGGACCCTTACTGTTAATTTGCTGGGTGTACGCAGAGGTACACACTGGATAGGGAATTAGTCCATGGCAGGGTTTTACAAAACCACCATCGTCCTTTATGTCCACAGTCTCTGACGAACTGACATATTCACCAGAGTGGCCAAAGTAATTATTATTATTGCTAATACTACTAGTAGTATTTGTATGAGTATTTGTAGTTATAGTATATTGCTCACAAAAATCTGGGGATATTTGAAATATTTTTGTGTGTAGTAGAGTTCTATGTAGTAGAAGTAGTAGCAGAAGTAACAGTAGTAGATATTTGTTGTGATGATTAAGTTGTGTACAGCACAGCAGTGACTTTGTGCCTTGGGGATTGGGTTCAATCATCGCCTCCAGTTGTTATCTGTGTGTGGTCTGTCCATGACAGTGTGAGTTTCCTCCAGTTGCTCAAGTTTTCTGCTACACTTCAAATAACATGGCAAGAGGACACTCTTATTATAGGATATTGTGATTCAATGCCCTGTCCTGGTTGTATGACTGCCTTGGACCCACGGTCCTGTATGATTATTCAAGTGTTTTAATTATATTGATTTTTTAAATTTTTATTTTCATTAGGGATGTCAAGGTTAACACATGAATAATGCCTATCATTTCAGGTGTCTGTTCTATTTTTACTGCTTGACTGAGGGATGCATAGTTTTAGGCTGTATCTGAAATGAACCCTTATTCACTATTCTCTGCATTCTGTGTACTGTATAGAGCAATACTGGTCTACAGAGAGGTAAGTGAATGAGGTAAATTAATTCGGATTAATATCCTTTAATGCTTAGCTAACACACTAATACACTTTGAGATACGACACATGAGATACTGGCTTTGTTTTTTGCTTTTGATTTTATGGACACAATAAAATAATAAAACGCCCTAATTAATATTTTACATTAAAAAGGCGTTGTTATGGTAGTTGCAACACCTTGACTGCCTTCTGTTAGGAAAGTTGCACTGGCACTAAATGAGAATAGTTTTATCTAATTATTTCAAAACAATAAGCACGTTATGTTAAAGCTTATACTGTCAACTTGTATAACTGTGTAGTGCTATTATTCTAATGCAAATACTATTTTATGGTCAAACAGGACCAAGACAAAAAAGCTGATTATTTATGATTAACACAATAAATATCATACAATTAACACCACACAATATGTTGTTGTCTGTCAGTGTGGGTGTGTGCATGTATGAATGTACAGTATGAATGCATGATCAATAACTTCACACGAAGAGTTCTCAAATACCAGAAGCTGAATATGGCCTATTAATGGTCTATGTGCATCGCTTTTAGGACAACAAAAGGTAATACCTGTTTTTATGTTGTTTTTGACCTTTGTTAGGCAATTTCATTTGAGTTCAAAATATTTGTGTTAACTCTAATAAAGTATAATCATGCTTGTGGTCTGTATCCAGGTTACATATTGTAAGCATTGATTAATTACTGTAGTTACTGTAGTCTATAAGATCTGTTACTTTTACAGAATTTAGCAGATACCTTTACCCAAAGCAGGTTACAGTTGACATGAGCAGTTGTGGTTTAAGTGTCTTCAAGTTTCCCAACAGGTGAAAGCTTGAGGAGCTGATGACATAACTAATAGTAGCCCAGAGCATTTTTGTGTGGCCGCACTGGGACTTTTCACAGTTCTGAGAACTTGAAAATAGTACTTCTGACAGCCTCTGCCATCTAACGCATCTTCTCATTCAACGCACACCCTTCGTTTCTCTTCGCGGCCACAAGGGGCTCTGCGGGTTGCGCGCTGATAGAGCGCCTGGCTGGAGCGGGTGCGCGCCGCGCGTTCACTCTATTCGCGCCTTATTCGAGGGGCAAGCACGAACTGCCATCAAGTCACTCCGACACGGGCACTGCGCCGCTGCTCGGCTACTCGTCACCGGGTAAGTACCTGCCTCCATAGTCATTTGTTTCGCATATGCTTTGAATTTTTAAGACTGTCGGACCTCGCGTTCTCCACTGTAGTCCCTCAAGGTGCGGTATTAAACAGGAGTCAACAATAAGCTTTTCTGACATTAGTGTACGACGCCGTAACACGCAGATAGGCAGATCGTCTGTCTTAATGCCTGATGGCAACATTTTCAATTATTGCAAACGATGGCTTAAACATATGACTCGGTGCCTCTGGAATTTATATTCTGCAAGGAGGGAACAATTACGTTTTTTTTACCTCCCAAGTTTTGTGGAGGGACACGCGCAAATTGTCGCCTTGTCCCTGCTTGAGAAAAGTTAATGGACCTGTTTTAATGGTGTCAAGCGCAGTGGTAAAGTCAATGAAAAAAAATCTCTTTATAACCTGTGGATTGTCGTGTTTTACATGTGTGATAGCTATTCTGAGAGTCTAGTCAGAAGGAGAATAGTTCAGACTTAAGCACATTTAGGCATTTGGAGCAACGCCGGCTTTTGATAAACTTGTATATTTTAATATCTATCTCCGCACGCGCGCGCGTGAGAGTGAGAGAGAGGGATTGTTCGTAAATATGAATTGCAACTTTTAAGTCGTTATATCAAGCGTTAATTTAAAGATGTAGATCTTAAAGTGTTAGTGTGAGTATATTTGATTGCAGATGTTAATCAGTCGTCTATATGCTTCATTCAAAATTAGTTTGTCGCAAATATGTGGTAATATATAGTTGTTATTACAGCACTGCAAACCGTGCCGCGTGTCTGCGCTTATTTCATCCATTCATTTTGTTTATGTCTGTGCCATTATGCCATTATGTCTATAATTTATTTCTTCGGAATCTGGCGACATCCGAATGCCAACGAACTATTGCGTCTCTATAAAGTGTGGAATAAAGATTTTTTTCTGGTCGATAGTATGCATTTGTTGGCTGCAGGTAGAGAGAGAGAGAGAGAGAGAGAGAGAGAGAGAGAGAGAGGTTTTATAGTGAGTAGCTCTGCAGCCTTTGCACATCATACCGCGCCTCACTGTCCTAATCCGACATAAGGCACGTGTATTGCAGAAAAATGCTGAGAACTTTGAATTTCTGCAGGCTTACTTGTTTTAACTGACGCTTCTCTGAGCCAATAGTGGTGCAAAAGTTCACTGGAACGTCAAACAGATGGAGATATGGGATGTTTCACGTGCAAAATTAGGTATAGGTATAAGGCTTTGTTAAGCTCATGGTAATGGGTGCACGTTTCTGTGATGCTGGTCATCTCTCTTTTTTTTCTTTTTTTTTGCAATTTTAGCCCTAATGCAGAGCATTGCTTATTAAGAAAATTTTTTCGTTCAGGTATTTAAGGCTGATGAATGATCATCCAGTGCAACATACTGTAGGTCACAGTGCCTTTCTCCCAGAGGAATGTGTGAACTTTCTTTCTCCTAAGAGCTGTATATTGTAAATGAGACAATGAGCTGGCCAATATAGGCTAATTAAAGTTTTAAGAAATGGCGCATGGCATTTGGAGGGAAAGATCATTTGGTGCTTAGGGAAAAGGTGTAATAGCGGTGAGGTTATGAACTGTTAAGAGTGAGGTAGACAAGAAAACCCTTTTGCGCTACCTTTACATGTCTACTGTCTAATTTTTTTTAACACAGTGGAAAAGATTGCTATAGGTATTGTATCTGTGCTAGGTATATGGTCATTCAGTTAATGTGCATTATTTGAACTGTAAAGGCATATGTGAATTTGAGACCTGTGGCTTAAGGAGACAGTATTTCTTCTCTTTTGAACCTAAGGTTTGTTTGGAAAAATCTTTAAAGCATTCATATGCACTTGACTTTGGCTCATACTTGGCCGGTCATTGAGGGCATGTGCTTTGACAAGACTTAATATGAAATCTTGAAAAGCATAGCTTCAAGAAATTTGAGCTACACACCTAAACCTTTGGCAATACCACCTTATGAATTTATTAAACTAGGAATGTTTCAGTGAGAGTTTGTACAAATATATCTGTGAGTACCTATGATCTTAAGTTGGTCTTAAGTAAAATCTCTGTTTCTGCACACAGCTCGTGTGTGTCTGTGTGTGTCTGGGGGTGGGGGATAAAGGCAGTCTCATCTGCCGGGAGGTTGAGAATAAAGTTGAAGATGGTTACTCTACTCCCATATCCCATCTGTCACTCATGTAGTTTGTCTGAAAATACAAGCAGGTCACAGCACGGTGTGACTGTAAATTACCGGCCCACAAACGAAGTACTATAGATTGGTTGTGATTTATGTGTGACGCCCACAACCATGAGGGGGATGTACAGTCACAGCCACAGTGCTTGATAAATCGATTGGCTAAAACAGCATGCCTGAGACATTGATTACAGTTTACTGAGCATAAACCACACTGAGGGTTTGGGAGGGAGGGCGTGTTACAGAGGGCGGGAGGTATTAGGGCTTACAAATGAGTTAGGCTTTATAGGATGTGGAAAACGATGTTTTTTTTCGTTTGTTTTGTAATTGATGCCCACTTGCTGGGATCGAGTTCAGGGCTTGATGCTGCGGTTTTGCACCTGCTGCATGAACCTCCGGTGCAGAACTTTATCTTAAATTAGCTAGTGTGTCATGAGCTCACACCTGCTCTTAGAACAAGCGCATGCCAAAAGAGCTCAGCCCTCATCTTCCGCCCAGCTCTCTGCATGTGTGTGCGTGCGCTCAAGCAAAGCAGTGCCAGTCTTTTTTTTTCCTGCTTATGTGAAGCGCATTTGTATGTGGCAGTCATTTCGGTGTCTTGCAGAATGACTAGGTGGATTTTTACACTTCTGTACGTTATATATGTATAAAGTATAGGATTTTATGGTCGTTTAAACACATTTGATTGTTGACTTAAATGACTCGACCGACATTGCTTTTTACTTGGTATACAGTTTGTTTCAGGAGCTTGTACACTAGTAATGTTCATGTTTATTGAATGTTTAAATTCATTCTCACTGAAAAATCTTTGGATTTTGTTCATGTGGTTGAATCTGTAGTACTGGAGATATATTTCAGACTTGGTTTTGATCAAATTGTTGCATCGCTGATATGACACCAGGGATGCTTCAAACATCACTGCTCATATATGCCTTAGCATTAACAGAACCAATATACATTTCAAATGTATTCATTTTGATGAATATGAAGCAATTAAAAAAGAATATCAAAAGTTTATTTTATTAGACAAGACTTGGAGGATGCACAGCCACACATGAACAGCACACTTTTCCGTAACCTTAATTCAGAATTTAGTTCATATGTAGCCTAATGTGCTTTAAACACTCCGCCACCAGTTTGTTTTTGGGACTCTCTGCTAAAGCATGATGGAGTGTTCCATTTCAGTCGTTTGCTACTTAGTGAATTCTTTCTATTTATTTTGGACACAGCCATATCAGCGTGGAGCTCATCAGAGTACCATTTGCAATGCACGCAGTGCGAAAATAAGTCATGGAGGAAGCCAAAAGCAGTCAGTACATGAATTTAATAAGATATTTAAAACAGCATCACCCTGCTGAATATGTGGAGTTTGACAAAGCTAAAAAACGTCAAATGCGTACAGCATCGCACAAGCCAGCAGCCCATGCTGTCTTTTTTTTTTATTTTTTATTTTTTATTTTTTTAGCAATAAAATAGTATCCATTAGAATGAAAATTGCACAAACATGTCTCTGTATGCTGTAATTTATAATTCTTAGGTAGAAGGAAAGTCTGAAACGGCTGATCATATGTATAAAATAAAAAGGAATTTTGAATCAGCCAAGAAAATTGCAATGAATTAACCGTGTGCTATAGGGTGACCTATATTGGTATTGGGATATGAAAGGACCTATATCGAGATATGGAATTTTGGTTATATCATACTGTGCTAGGACATTTTTCATGTACATGTTTTGCCTATGAATTTAGGACCTTTTTTATATTTTCATAGCATCTTCCTCCAGTTGAGGTGAAAGTTCTGTAGGTATTTAAATAATATAATTATCATTATGCATAATGCGATTATGTTGTTGAGGCATCCCATGGTAATTCAGTACCAGTATCACTAAACCAAACTGCACTAATGAATATGCATTTTTGCGCTGTTATTTGTGCACTCCAGTTAAATAACCTTATGCCTCCCATACACTAGACAACTTTATAAAAACTCTGAAAATACTTTCCGACATACTCTCACATCTAACGAAGTCACAGACTTTGTCACAGTCTAGGCACAGGCTATGATTTTGCAGAGACTGGGAATCTTGCAACTAGATTATTTCCAATAGATTCCAAACGTAAACTGACTTATGAGTATTTCTACATATTAGAAACATATTTGTCTAATTTATATATTTGAAGCTAGCAATCTTAAGTTGTGTACTGTTCACTGGTAGGCTAGTTTCAAACACTGCAAAGTATTCAGGAAAGTGTTTAATGTAGCTTAGCGTTGCATAGCATCACAAGGGATTTTGAGGGCTTCAGCGATTTCTGTCCACCTTTTTTCTTTGTCCACTCTGTCGTGGTATAAATGGCATGTCACATCAGAGACGCTCCCACTTACTCCACATCTCCACAGGTGTCTCCTCCTCTACAGTCCATAAGAACCGTGGTTTCCAAAGCCTCGCTCGGCTCTTCTCCATGTCTCATTTCTTTATGGCTTCTCATTTGGTGCTGAAGAGCTGTCTTATTGGTTGTTGACAATGTTTACATCACTATACGCATAAGCCTTATGACTTGCGATAATATTAAACACGGTCGATTGTATCGTTTACGTAATAAATTAAAAAGCAACATCTATTGGTGAAGTTTAACTCTTATTATACTGAAACCGGTTTTTCATTGTTACTCATTCGCAGTTTGAAATGTACTTATTTTTTTCTCAATCGCATTGTCTTTGGTCTGAGCAATGTTTAATCATTATTTAATTCAAGCCGCTTCCACGTTCTGTAATCAAACTAATTCAGCTGTCTAATAACTATCATAGCAGCAACAACCTTGCATTCCAGACAAGAGACTCTACAGAATCTTTAAGTGGTGTGTGAGATTGGGGGTAGGCAGAATGATTTTGCTTATTGATAGAGAGCTGCTGGGAAGGGGAACTCCGGAGGATGTCCTTAAGAGTTTAAATACACATTAAAATTGTAGATGCTCACATGGCACAATTTTAGTCGACATTAATGGAGTATTGACATTCACAATACCATTTACAATTTTGAGTGCACTGTTGTCTTTTCTGTGTGATAACGTATGAACATTTCTTACACGTGCTTCTATCCATAATTTAAAGCAAAAATAGTATTATAGGAAAAGTCACTTTTTTTCCAAATATTTTTAAACATAATGGCATAACACCCCCCCCCCCATCTCATAAGTAAATGATTTACTAATTTTTCCCAGTGTGTAATTCCGTGCAATGGACTGACACCCATGCAGACGCTATGGTGCTTGTAATAGTTAAAAAAAAAAGTTTCTGAATGTCCAGTAGTTCCATCCAAAATGAAGAATATTAGTATTTACTGTGTCTAGGATTGGGTATCAAAACCAGGTTCTGAATCTAAACCGGTTACAAAATGGCAAGAATTGTGTATGCATTTTACTTATCGGCCCATAATAATGCTTTTTATGTTTTGAAAACATGGCCTTGATTAATGCAAAAATTTGTCCATACTTGCCTGGACCAGTGTATCATATGATCACATGTCATCACGTAGTATTGTTTTGGTATATTGTGCTATAGCATTAGTGTAAAAATTGGATTCCAAACATAATTGCTCAATTTTAGCTCCGCTTTCAGAGAAAATGCTAAATGCAGTATGTGTGGAAAGATGATCTCTCGTCATCTGCCAAATGCCAAAGTCTCTGACAGCACAATCCTAGTGCAAATGATGCGTTAGCCAGGACAGTCTAAAATGCTTAACGTGAACAAAAGTTCTCAAACAATACTCGGCTTAATGTACTCAAACAATGACCGAGGAAAAGAAAACGTCTCCGTTACTACTATTGATAAGTAATATCAACCTCTGAAATGAATAATTTTTATGTTAAGCTTTTATCGTCCCATTTAAACACCATTATACTGATCATGTTTGCAAAGTTGTGTTCCTAGGTAATTTCTTTAAATATTAAGCCACTTTAAGCATTTTACAAAAAGTAGGTTCTAATGGGAATAAATAAAATTATGTTTAAAGTTGCAATGTATACTGCTCACAAAAATTAGGGGATATTTCAAAATGAAAATTTTAGTGAGCACTCCATGTATTTCTTTCACCATTTTGAAAAGAGTCAATCTGGGTAAAATTTTATGGGTAAAATTCAAACGATACCCAACCCTAACTGTGTCTGCGTTTTGTTTTATAGCCATTTCCATAACATTTTGGAACATGACTGGGAGGATGGACACTAATAACCTCAAAGGTGTCCGTTTGTTATCCACAAAACCAGGTTCTCAGTCAAAGTTGGAAAGTCATTTATTTATATTTGTTAGAAGTGCAGGGACTGAAATGAACTGAATTGTTGGCGTAGTTATCATACTGAGAGCCCCTGAGGTGTTTTGTACAACATTCTACTGCTGCATGTTCTGAACCTCTTAGTGGTGAGTATGGCTGAAATAAGAGAGCAACAGTGTGAGAGGGGGTATCCTTTAAGCAATATGGTTTGTTTTTTTGTTGGACTTCCTTTGTATGGTTAAATGATGATTCCTAAATTGTGCCAGCTCACACTGTAAGAAGTAACAAGAAGAGCTATATACATTTTCTCACTGAAAGGCAGAAAACTGAAACTGATTAAAGACAAGTTCATGTCATTAGTTATAATAACAATAATTTCATTATAAAAAAAGGAGTCGTCTCATCTCCCAGCTTAACTGTTTTTTTTCCCACACAAGTACAATGTTACCATGGCAATTTAGCTTGGCTGAAAATGTTGGAATTCATTAGAAAGGGCAGTCAGAAAATCTGTGCCATCAAACAGTACACAGTCGCACTTTTGAGCTCTTCACAGGTGGGAAGAATGAGCAACTGTTTTTTTTGTGGACTTGTATTATGAAGGAGAAGAGCAGCTAACACTTCGGAGTGAATGCTGCAGAAATTAAATATTTCTCATTGTGAAATGAGTGGGATTTTAGCCGGAAATTACTTGAGATTCTAAGACAGGATGTTATGATGGTTATACAATGTGACATATAATTTAATTGACAGTTTGCATCTTAGAATAAGACTATAGAAATGGAGGGAGAATGCAGGATTGTTTCTTTGTGGCATTCTCTCCCTTCTTCCTTCTCTCTGTTGTACCCAAGCATAATGCACTCCCACTCCAACCAGGAAGGAATTTAAACTTTAAATGCTGCTGAATGATGTATGGCTCCCTGGATCTGGTTGTGAGGAAGCACACTCTGGCCTCGAGGAAACACTCTGGGTGGTTAGTGGGATAAAATAGGTTGTTTGTGACTTCTGGCCCACCTAGTGGGCCTGGGCTGTTGTCAGTAGTACACTAGTATGTGTTTGCATTTAACACCGTTGTAAATATTAACACTTTTTTGATGATGTATGCTGGCATTAATTAATAAGGTATTAAGAGACTAATGTGCAACAATATGAAGAAGGTATTCTTTTATTCCCTGCTTAAGCAGCATGAAAAAATTGCAACAGACATGCAAGACATTTTTATAATAACCTGAGGCCACTGTGTGCTATATACACTGCTAAAAAATAAAGGGAACATTTTAAACAACACAATATAACTCCAAGTAAATCAAACTTCTGTGAAATCAAACTGTCCACTTGGGAAGCAACACTGATTGACAATCAATTTTACATGCTGTTGTGCAAATTGAATAGACAACAGGTTGAAATTATTGGCAATTAGCAAGAAACGCTCAATAAGGACTGGTTCTGCAGGTGGGGACCAGTATGCTATACCTATGCTTTGTGGCTAATGTTTTGGTTTCTTTTGAATGTTGGTGGTGCTTTCACACGTGTGGTAGCATGGGACGGACTCTACAACCCACACAAGTGGCTCAGGTAGTGCAGCTCATCCAAGATGGCACATCAATGCAAGCTGTGGCAAGCAGGTTTTCCGGGTTTGTCATTGTAGTGTCCAGCGGCTGGATGCACTACCAGTACACCAGGAGACGTGGAGGAGGTCGTAGGAAGGCAACAACCCAGCAGCAGGACTGCTATCTCCTTTGTGCAAGGAAGAACAGGAGGAGCACTGCCAGAACCCTGCAAAATGACCTCCAGCAGGCCACAAATGTGCCTGTGTCTGCACAAACAGTTAGAAACCGACTTCATGAGGATGGTGAGGACCCAACGTCCACAGATGGGGGTTGTGCTCACAGCCCAACACCGTGCAGGACGCTTGACATTTGCTAAAGAACAACAGGATTGGCAAATTCGCCACTGGCACCCTGTGCTTTTTACAGATGAAAGCAGGTTCACACTGAGCACATGTGACGGATGTGACAGAGTCTGGAAACGCCATGGAGAGCGATCTGCTGCCTGCAACATTCTTCAGCATGACCGGTTTGGCAGTGGGTCAGTAATGGTGTGGAGTGGCATTTATTTGGAGGGCCGCGCAACCCTCCTTGTGCATGCTAGAACTCATGTGGCTGGAGTGTGTCAGCAGTTCCTGCAATATGAAGGCATTGATGCTATAGACTGGATGCTCCTGTTCCTCAGACCTGAATCCGATTGAGCATATCTGGGACATCATGTCTCGCTCCATCCACCAATATCACGTTGCACCACAGACTGTCCAGGAGTTGGCGGATGCTTTAAGTCCAGGTCTGGGAGGAGATCACTCAGGAGACCATCCCCCACCTCATCAGGAACATGCCCAGGCATTGTAGGGAGGTCATACAGGAACGTGGAGGCCATACACAATACTGAGCCTCATTTTGACTTGTTTTAAGGACATTACATCAAAGTTGGACCAGCCTGTAGTGTGTTTTTCCACTTTTATTTTGTGTGTGACTCCAAATCTAGGCAATTGGTTAATACATTTCCATTGATGATTGTTGTGTGGTTTTGTTGTCAGCACATTCAACTTTGTACAGAGCAAAATATTCAATGAGAATATTTCATTCCTTCAGATCTGGGATGTGTTATGTGAGTGTTCCCTAATTTAATTTTTGAGCAGTGTATTAGTTTTTTATATTAGTTTTGTTTGTTGGCGCTTACTAGTGCAATGTTGTGTGCTTTGTTTGCCTGGCTATAAAACTTAGCATAACCTAACCAATATTACTTGATCGTTCTTAAATTAACACATTGGACAGACAAAACTTGAAAAAAAGATATTGATATCTCCTTCTAAAAACCACAAATGCAAGTAGTTTTAGATCTTATAAAATGCCTCATAATCCAATGGCAGTTTATTATTATTTAGAAAAAGCCACAAGATCACTGTATATATTTTTGTACTTATGAAATATTACCAGACTATATAGCTTAATTACCACCTGAGTCTGATGTCTAAATCACATTAAGATTTCATTGTCATCCATTGTAATGCCAGTTAACTGCTTTTTAAATTTTTCCCACTTTTGCAGTATAGAGTGAAGTCCCTATTTAACATTGGTCAAATCCTTTGGCTGTCTTTGTCAGTTCGGATGAAACAAAAATAATGCCACATTTTTCTGAACTTCTCATTTTCATTTTCTAAAACCAAGCTGAAAAACCAAAGTGGCATGTTAAATAAAATATATATGGCAGTTTTAGAGTAATCAATTAACTTTGTAAAAATTTTTCCTGGCCGAGTCATTTCAGCAATATCCATAAATAGTTATATCTTCAGTGCTGTTTACCCGGTTGGAAATATTTTTTTTTTGCAACTATTGAACATTTGCCACTATATACATTTCATGGACTTTTATTCCGTGGTGGTACTACAGTATTTAAAGTGTTTACATTTGTTTAAAAAGACAATTCCTAGTCTGTGGTCCGTTTGTTTATTCTGTTGAAAATTAGTCTTAATGACGTAAAACATATTTTAGAATATTTATTATGGAAAATGGCTCTTGTCCAGACCACTCTTTTCCATTTCACACACACACTTTAGAATATATGCTTTTAATATAATTTTGTTAATAGTAATGATACAAAATGTTTTAAGTGAAGTTTTATTAATAATTATGGCTTTGCTTTACTGTTAGTAACTCGTGTATTCCTAGTATTAAAACCCCTGCCCCAACCTGTAAATAATCATAGTAAATATTAAGTAATTAAATAAGTAAATAAGTAAATATTTTGATAACTCACTTATTTTTATATCAGATTTTGGAACCGGTGGTGGTCAGATATTACTAGCCTGTCGGCATTCCTGGCAGATACGAAACTGCATCTGTCAAAGCCTTGATCAGCGCTTGGTCTGTGCATATTGCACTCAACAAGCCATCAGAGTAAGCTGTCAGTTCTCCCATGAAAGAGTTCATTGGGTTGAATTATTGCTCTTCACTCACTTCGATCTTTCTGTAGAAGAGACGTATTACAGGACAATTCATATTTGATTATGGCTGCTGCTGACAGTCTGAGAGGCTTACGGAATCTCAATTTTGGGGAAAGAGGGTGCAGAATCCGAGCACCAGTCCACTCAGCTGCTGACATCATGAGGGCAACTGACAAGCTCTGCCCTGTCTGACCGACTCTGATCAGCTCCACTGGTCCCTAAAGTCTCTCTCTTTCTCATTCTCTTGCTTTTTCTTAATCGCAGTTGCTTCTCACATTAGGATCACTAGATTCTATGGATCTCGTGGATATACTGGTATTATAGCTTTTTGAATATAGGGATGAGCCATTAGGTAAGTTTGACAGCTCAAGAGCTCAAAAGAAAATTAGCTGTGCCTTTGCTATATTTCTGACTGACAGCCTGTCAGCAGTGAAACCATTTTTCATCATTATGAGACTGAGTACGAGTATGAGAATAAGTCGTTTTATACTCTCAAGGAGAGTGTGGACAGGGGGATCACAAGCAACAGCAACCCCCTATCCATCCCTGCAATTGACTGGCGCCATTCACACTACTTGCTTGTCTGTGGCTTGTGAACTCCATGATAAACGGGGACAGAAGCGGAGGGAGAAATACAATCATGTTCAAACAGGATCAGAACCTACTGGAGATGCACAGATTATAATATTTTTGGCCAATTCTGACTTTTTGTTTCAGTCCAGTAATTATAAGCATAGCAGATAATTTTGGTTTAACTGTTCTTTTTAATTGAAACCTCCACCATTTAAAAGAAAAATAGCAGCAGCTGCTTGCTTGTATCTGGCTCTGCATTCTCAGCAGAGTTCGCGTTAGCTTTGTCCAGTTCCACATATTCAGCAAGGTAATGCCTTTTTTTTCATGTTCAGGTTCAAGTGGTTTTATTGTCATTTCAACCATATGCAGTGGTGTACAGTATACAGTGAAACGAAACTACGTTCCTCCAGGAGCAAGGTGCTACATCAAATTATTATTGTTAATTATTATATGTCTTATTGTTCTGAGTGTTTCCAGAGTCCTTCCTCCACCTTGCTTTCATTATCAAACAGCACCAACTCATTGAATAACTAGAACACTGAAAACATTGCTCTGCCACAAATAACACCGTATCACTGTTTTCTAATACTGTGCTATATAAGAGATTCTTAAGTGTACTTAATAGTAGCATTCGAGCACAACTACAGCTGCGTGCATCAGCAACGGTCTGTCTAATAGACAAACACACAAACAGTTGACAATGACCTCTTGCAGCCGATTCCAGTCACTGGAAATCGGTGCATTTCTAGAACCTACTTTGCCCTCTTGTGAATTGTAGCATTATTTTGCTATCTGTAATAGAACCCATTAGAGAGTGAGGGAGGGAGGGAGATGGAGATGGAGACGGAGTGCGTTACATTGTGCCTTCATGAAGAATAATTTGTCTCAAGTAGAGAGAAAAAATGAAATCGTTCAGAGGAAAAATGTATGGAATTTTGCTTTTCTAAATGAAATAACTGCTCGAGTCTAGAAATGCGAATTAGTCTGCAGTTAAAAGAAAAGAAAGACTTAATTGTGTCTAGATATAAAACAAATGGCCACATGCCTTTAAAGTGGAACAAATTTAAAACAAATGAGTGGATAGTGAAATCAATGTTTGTGACAGAAGTATAAGAAATCAGTGGGATAAACTGGGGCTTGTGAATAAAAGACCCAAACAAAAACAGCACTAACAACTACACAAAAGAAAAAAAAAGTTACTTTGGGCTAAAGAGAAGCAATATTGGAGTGTGAGTAATTGGCCAGAGAGAAAGTTTGTTTGGTGCTTATTTATTTATATTCAAACATAAGTTGACAGTCTGATGAAAACAATTACATTTCAGAATATTGTTTGGTTTTGTGTTTTCTCTTTGAAGTAAGAAAGGTGGGCGAACATTCTCTAACTGTGGCAATTCTGTATTTTCTGCCATGTTTATGATGCCTTGAAATCCATGCACATAATCGTAGTTATATTATGGCCTATTTGACAGTCATCGAAAAGGATTTAAGTTGCAATTTATGTCACAAATCGTTCTCTCACTTTGGCAACCCTGAACGCTGAGTCAATGGCCTCAACTCATTTGCACAGCACCTGTGTACCCGCTTCTTGCATGTTTACACGTCACATTATCCAGCCCTTCAGTTTACTACATTTTTAACACTCAGTTTGTGCCATGCTTTATCCTGAATTTACATTTGGGACAAAATGATTCATTTGTGAGCACACAACCGGCTAACTGTATTACACATTCAATCTTAAGATATACCTGATTATGTAACACGTCAGTCAGTACTAATTAATCATGGCATCAAATAAATACATACCATAACAACCAAGACTGATGGATAACTGTTCATGAAAAATAATTGTTACCTAAACTGTCACATTTAAGTAATGTTTTAATAAGTTAAATGCTGATAATTACTAATGTACTTTAATACACAATACATTCTTTTGTTGTTGATATTGCTTGGCCATTGTTCTGATTCATGAAAAAACATATGCAGTAATTCATCATCAGGATAGTTCATGTTTGTATGAACTTTGTATTTGTTTGCATTGCAGGTCATTTGCCACCAGTATACTTCATTATAGTGTCTTTCCTGTGAAAGAGGGTTGCCCTAAATTGATCATTAATAGTTAATTAGATCCGTGTTGCTGGGGATTTTGTTCTTGAGTACATACGATTTTATTTATTAATCTTGTTTGGATCATATAGTTGATTAATAAAGAGATCACACAAACTGTGAGAAACTTAATGGTGTTCTGGCTTTAATTAACATATGCACGGGTAATGACACTATTATGTGGCAGCTGTAGTGTTTTATACCAAGCACTTTAAAAGCTGATTACAGGTCAGACACTACAGACATGCCCACACTGAGTCTCTGATTTGTCTCGTTTAGTAGCCCCTCCTTGTGCCACTGTTACCCTAGACTGATGATGAAGTTCAGAGAGTGTCAGGAAGGTTTGAATCAAGATGTTGTGGTTGAACTGCTGCTGATCCTTGTTTACCAGTCATTAATAGAAGCATAGTATAGAATTGGGATTCCACAGTATGAGCAAAATGCTCACATTTATAGCTCGAAAGTTTGTGAACCCTTTAGATTTTTTTTCTGTCTTTCTGCATAAATATGACATCATATAAACATCATCATATTTTCCCACAAGTCCTAGAAGTAGATAAAAAGAACCCAGATAAACAAATGAGACAAAAAGATATTTGTGACTGGCAAAAGTATGTGAACCTCTAGGATTAGCAGTTACTTTGAAGCTAAAATTAGTGAGTTTTTTTTCAATCAATGGGATGACAATCCTGTGTGAGTGGGCAGCCTTTTTTATTTAAAGAACAGGAATCTGTCAAAGTATGCTCTTCACAGCACACGTTTATGGCAGTGTATCATGGCAAGAACAAAGGAGATTTCTGAGGACCGCAGAAAGAGTTTTTCATGCTCATCAGCCTGGAAAAGGTCACAAAACCACCTCTAAAGAGCCCACCAATCCACATTCAGACAGATTTTGTACAAACTGAGGAAACCATTGTTACCGACCAACAATGATCACTCCAAGAGCTATAGTTAGCGAGGTCACAAAGGAAGCAATTGAAGGCCTCTCTCACATTGGCCAGTGTTAATGTTCATGGGTTCACCATGAGGAGAACACTGGTGTGCATGGCATGGTTGCACGAAGAAAGCCACTGCTCTCCAAAAAGAACATTATCATCTGATTACGAACGTGAATGAATATTTTACATGATGTTTAATGTTTGCGTAATCACATACTTAATGACATACATAATCACGCAATTACATGATCACAAGCGTATTGAAAAACATCAGCTAATGATACTAATAGCGACTCTTAAAGAAGCCAAAAAAAACAAACAAACATCAATAAGTATAAGGCGCAACTACTAAAAAATAATTTTTGTCTTTCACTTAATTCAGTTGTTAACAAATAACTTGTTGCATTATAATTGCAGTTTAATTTCTTTTTGTGGAAAGAAAGCCTGAGACCCTGCTGTCAGCGTGCTTTTGTTACCCGTCTGCTGGTGTGCACATTAAAGCCACTTGTGACATGCCCAATAAGTAGGATAATTTCCTCGCCGTGCCTGCCAAGGCAGCGTTTGATTTTTCTAGTCCCCTGCATCGCTGAACACAATTTTTATTCACACACACTGCTCATATTTTTTTGTCTGCTCCTGTTCATTTTAAATCAGGAGCACCAGTGCTCATTGGAAAAGGATTTATTGTAGAACTCTGAGAGTGACAAAGGATTTTAGTGTTATGCAACCAATGCACACAGATGAATAAGTTAAATAATTTCAGACTTTATTGCAAACTTTTCTTTGTTTTGCATAACCGACCGAACTTTGAGCAGCTTTATTAATTTTATTAGATTAGTCTTGAGGTTTTTATCAGCAGGTTTTCTTCACTCTGATCTCGGCTTTTCCTGAACACTGCCCGTTTGATTCCCTTTCTTATTGACAATTTGGACAGGTAAAAACTGAAAATTAGGAGATGTTTGGATATCTTTATATTGAATCAAATGTGGTTACCTTCACATTAATAGTCGTCAAAGTGCACTGTTATGGACTGGCATCTTATCCAAGATATCTGTGATATGTGTCCTCTTATGACAAATGCTGAAGCTCTTCACATCCCTGACCTGAAGAAAATGGGGCTAAAGCTGGAAAGCACATTTAGAATAGTGTCAAATTAAAAAACAAACGTTTGGATGAAATGGTTTGTCTACACCCTATTCTCAACATACCCGTCTAATTTTGTAATTTTCATTTAGTTATTTAAATAATACAAGGGCCTTTTTGACACACCCAGCAGATATTACTATAGCTCACCTGTTGTACTTTTGCATAGCAGGATTCATGCAGGACTTTAATCCAGGTACATGATATATTTTTGACATGATGCTGCAGATTCTGGTGAGATAAAACCCAAAGTAACAAGGCAGTGTTCTCCTGTGCATCATTCTTTTTGTTTCAGTGGCATAACGGGCTTTGTAACATAATACCCGAGAGACATAACAGTTCTGAGCTGTGTGTGGATTTTTAAACTGCCCCAGTTCTGAGTACTGTTCTATCTTCATGGAATACAGAGAATGTTGGCTTTACAAATCCACCATGACCCTCTCTCCAATTCTCTCATGCCTGCTTTTTCATTGTCCCTCTTTACTGCAGTATGGGCTGTATTGAAATGCCTTTAGTCAAACCTTGCAGATTTGAAGAGCAAATTAGCTTGTCATAAGGTCATTTATTTGGTTTGGTGCTAATCAAACTGACTTGATTTTGGCTGGTTTGCTCTGGGAGACCTCATTGGTTTGATGTGCTGCTCTTTCAAAGCTTAATTTCTGTCAGATGCCAATTTGCTCTTTCCAATCCCTAGAACTTTGCGTCAATCACAGACAAATAGTCAGAGGCGCCTCAAGGCTGGTCGTTACTGTTTAATGAACACATTGGATCCTGGACATGATTGACCTTGCCAGATGGAAATTTGAAACTCCTGCCCTAATTCTAAACGACCATAGTATCCAAATGATGGGCAACAGGAGCAGCTTAGTAGCTACACCATCATATATTGCTTCCTTCTGATCTTTTACTCTTTCCATAGAGGGCAGCTTAATTACAGTCTGATGTGTTTTTTATATATATATAATTATATATATATATACAACCTTCTTCCACTTTACCGCCTTGTCAAAGCTCAAATCACTTACTTTGACGATTGGTTCATGGTCCTAGCTCCTATTACTCTTGTTGTCCCGGTCACCCCCGTTGCTTTGTGTTACAGTTACTCTGTTCCTGTCTGATGTTTCTGTTTCTTGTGCTCAATATTGGCTTGTGTTTATTTATTCTGTGCTTGTACAATGTCTTGTGTAGTGTTCCATGTTCACAGTTACATTAAGCTCAGTGTTTTTGTTAGTTGTCTCGACGTCGACTTTGTTTTGTGTTTGTATTAGCATAGCAAGTTACCTGATATCTGGTAGGCTCTGTCTGTTTGCATTAGACATACATGTTAACTTTGCCTCATAGCTTACTCTGTTCACCTCACTTTGTGTATACCTTTTCTCTGAATGCACCTTTTCTTCTAGTTATTAAGTGCCACTTTTGATTGTCTTGGAATTATTGCACTGTTATGAGCATGACACTAATTTATTTACACCGGGTGAAAGGCAGGAACAACCCTAGACAGGGCACCAATTCATTGTAGGCATGACACTCTCTGCCACAGTGAAAATCATGTGTTCTTACACTGCATTTAGCAGATGACCTCATCCAGTGGGACTTATACCTGATGCACTTTTACAGTATTAAGCAATTTTGGGTTAAATATCTTTTGGAAGGACCCAGCAGTGACAGTTTGGCAGAGGTGGGATTTGAATATTGGACTTTCAATTTAGCATCTTTGCTGCTAGATCATGGCAGTTCTATGTAAATACAAATGACAGAAACAAATCCATCCACTGATGAAAAAAAAAATTTTTTTTTGATAATTTTGATAATTCCTTTATTTCCAGTTTAGTGCTTTCTCTAGCTATGCTGAAGCAGCAGTAGTTGATGTATTGAGCTGAATAATTGTTGCATTTTGGAACGCTGATATTTGTTGGTTAAGACGATGGCATTTGTTGGTTTTAACTGTTTCAAATATTAATCTAGATATAATTATTTAAGTAGTGTGCCTAGGCTTATCATAATCATTTGATATCACTGTGAATTAATAGATAATTGCATCATAATCATTACACAAGGTATTGACATACCTCTCTGTTTTGCCCACGACGAAACAGAGGATAGTTTTTCTCTAATACCTCTAACACCACTCTCTTCATTCATTCTCTAGCTCACTCGACCATTACACACATTCTCGACTATTCTCTCTCTCTCTTTCATTTCAATTCAGTTATGTCTCTCATTTGCTCACAACCCCCCATAGTAGTTGTCTCGTATTGTATCTGGTCTGAATGAAAGTGAAAATGCAAACCATAAATGAAAAATAAAATGAATTACCTGCATTTGCAGTTTAATTATCCACGTAAGGAAAAATTAGAATTCCGCATTTGGAAAAAAAAAAAAAAAAAAAAAACTTTGAAAATTGCTATTTGCCATTCCTTTTTGTCATTTTGGGAATTTCATGGCCATATCTAAAATGACTTTTCTTTATTTTCCCGACATGCATAATACTTGTCGAAGCTAAACTCAAAATCCGGTGTCTAAGATGAAAATGCAAAATTTAAATATCAAGAGCATTTCCATTTTCAGCTCTCGGATGGTTTTAAGTGTTAAAATAAAAAGTGAATTGAAAAGAATATGGCTGCTCTTGATTAACTTTTCATTCTACGCTGTTTTTTTTCCTTTTCAAGTTCACTCACATGCAAGTATATGTGGATTATCAGTAGGCGGGGCTAAAAATCCCAAATGCTGCTGATCATACATTTCTCTGTACATGCATGTCGCCGTGGTGCTGGAGAAAGGGTACTGGTGTTATGACAAGATGTAGGGGAAAGACTGTACGATATAATGGTTTTAGTGTAATGGGACTGGTGATGATGACGAACTAAAGAAATGGGTTTCGGTTGGTGGACATATGAAACAGAGTCTCACATTGATGAAAAGACCAGTTTATAAAGCCAGAGGTGCAGTAATATGTGTACAGTGGTAGTGACAGTAAAAAGGAATATTTTTACAAAGCAACGTGAACAGCACAGTTTACATGGCAATAGCTCTTGACAATAGGCAACATTTCAATTTTTTAAAATTGTGATTGTGGTTAATTGTGAATTAGGTTAATCACACACTGAAAAACTTTCAAAATATCAGCTAAATGTTGCCCAGCATTCAACCATCTCATACTGATGCCACATATGTTTAATTAAAGATTGTGATAAATTGAACTTTCTGCACCAGATACTGTGCTGCTCTAGCTGTCATTACAGCTGCTTTACTACAACAGTTAATGTGCCTGGTTAAAGGTCATATAGGGGCATATTAGGTTAAAAACCTTTATAAATAGGGCCTTGTTGGACCAGGTCGATACAAACAGACATTTTCTAAAAGGACATTATACAGAGAATACCTGTTGTCATCCTTCTTTTATTGCCACATTCAGCTTTGTTGCTAAAAAGCTTGACTAGCCTTCTTACCATATAACCGAATTCCAGTAAAAATCCAAGTAGCATTTAGCAAATCCTTATTACATACTACATTTAACTGAGTTTTCAGAGTATGGCCATAGGTCTTAAGTCGTTATTTTGGTGAGCACTTCTCTATAACTACTAGTACTACTAACTACTATATTAGGGAGTGTGTTGTTTGTTATATGCTTTATTTATTTGTACAAAATATTTGGTCTGTATGTATAGAGCAACCTTATTCCAAAGAACACTTTTACGTTTTGGATAAAGATTGTGTAATGTTTGAACAGATGTAAAAGATTCCTAGGTAGTTGTGTGCTTGTGGGAACTGACCGCTTTTTTGCTTTTAGAAGGTGGTTTAGGGTTTGCTTCTAAACTGTCTGCTACTGCTTAGGTACTGATATGCTGCGTTTGAACTTTTAGACCTAAGGAGTCCACACGTACATGGGTAATTATTAAAAATATAGCTTTTCTGTTCACACTGTATTCCGTGCAAACCGCATTAGGTCACTAAGAACTTTTTGCACAATTCCTTCCTGGGTGGTACAGAAAGGCGTTTTCAATACTGACTTGTAGAGATGGAAAACAGATTATTTTGTTGTTGCTTGTAACGTCACGACTGTGTGCTGTTATGTCCTTGGTTTGATGTCAGACTGTGCACCGTTATCTCTTTTGTTTACATGCTGCCTGTAGGTTTCTCATGCTCTTGACAGCACTTGACAGTGTGTTTTTGGGTATTCATGTGCACAGAGAATTTTTAAAATAAAAATTCAATACAGTGCTTGTGTGGAATTTTAAAAAATATCCGTGTTTGTGCAGACTAGGCCTAGGAAAGCTTTCCTGGTATACAAAGCAAAGGAGGCATTTACCTGAATTATTTATAATAGTGAGTTACTTCAATAAATAATATTATTTAATTAATAATAAGAACAACAAATGGGATGTATCCATTATCTCCTATTTCACAAAGATTCCGTACACAGAAGAAATTGTTAGAGCAGCTCTAACAACATAGAAAAAAACATTTGGTAAACCAATTGGTATTGGTTACTGCCTTCAGTATTCAGGACAAGTTTAAGTCTAGTTTGGCTGCATGATGTACTATGTTAGGATTGTCACCGCATTCTATCATGATATACAGTGCCAAAAAAGGCACATTAAATCAAACAAATTATGCTACAACATGTTTTTTAATTTATAAACATTAATGTTTAATAAATGTATCATATATACACTGCTCACAAACATTAGACGATATTTCAAAATAAATATGAAGAGGATCTCACAAGAACTGCTGGTCAATCCGTTTCTGTCAATGCTCCATCACCGTCAGTGTGTTTTGACAGTCTTGGGTGACCATACACCCTACTGAACAGTCAATATGTGGCATTCTAGTCCAGTTTGACATGCTTCTGTTCACCCCCATGAATATTACTCAATTGTAATAATACTCATCTTTAGTGAGATAATATCAAATGCTTGTTTTAATGATTTCATATTAATTTTGAAATATCCCCCAATTGTTGTGCTTTACATAGTTCACTGGTGTCATGGTGAGTTGACCAGTGTATTAATCTTAAATGCAACTTTTCTCCCTACAAAACCACTTTTGAATAGCAAGAATCTGCTCCTTCTTTAAAAAAAAATGCAATATTTATTTATGAACAATTGAATGACGATATTTTGATCTGAAAAGACCACCACTTTTGCCAAGCAGGTCTGTTTCAATCCCTATATATGGCTTTCTCCCTGCAAAGAGTCTTCTAACCGGTGGATCCTTAAGAGGTTACTGAGAGAGTCTGCGGTTAACTAAAATCGTCACACAATTTCACATCCCTGCACTCGACCAATGTATTCATGTATTTCAGCTATTAGCATCACAAGAATTTTAAGCACTGTACTTTTCTACGCTTTAAGTTTTTATCGCCTTTCTAATAATTATTAGATTAATCTCTTTAAAGGAACAGCATAGCAAAGGCAAACCTTGGTAAGCTGTAATAATTTATTTATTGATTTGTTGCTGTCCAAGATTATTGCAGAAACTAATGTTAGTAGGAAAATTGAAGCTCTTCTATGTGGTTCACCCATTTAACTGGTTACTGGACGTATGTAATTTGATTAAAACAAACGAGGGAATATACACGGCTTACCAATATTAGGGGATATTTCACTGCGGGAAATTTCATTTTAAAATATCCAATAATTTTTGTGAGCAGTATATAAACATGAAAGGTTTGCACTAATAAATGAGCACACCAAATGAACTACACATATTTCAGGAAAATCTGTTCCTTTTTATAATTACAAGCATTACATTACTGTACTTTACCTCTTAAAGCATTACATTGTGTCAAACGGGTAGTTGACCAAAATGGACATTGACCAGACATGATCATAATCAGTCTGTCATGTTAGTATAATTTCCTGTGTGTATGTGTGTATATATATATATATATATATATATATATATATATATATATATATATAGTTTATTCTCACAAGAAAA
>JAUZST010000714.1:0-73004 GCA_034779995.1 Parotocinclus haroldoi
GTGTGTGTGTGTGTGTTTGTGTGTGTGTGTGTGTGTGTGTGTGTGTGTGTGTGTGTGTGTGTGTGTGTGTGTGTGTGGTCCAGATCAAGCTGTGAAGTTTGAATTGCTTTTCACATGAAACTGGATAGTTCAAAATCAACATTTCCGGTTCCCTAAGCCAAACAGTGAGACAGACACTGATTACAGAAACTCTGGTTCTGTACTATGGTCAGAAAAAAGCCTCCAATGTTGTTGGCTATGACTCTGTCATCCATGTTGTTGAATTCATTAGAGTCAGCATTCCACTTACTCAGTTATGCAACAGCGTCAAGCTCATGGAGGATTTTCTGCATGTAAACGTTGGATTAGTGAAAAGAGTGTGGCCACTGAGAAGACATGAAGTTATAGATAAATCTATTAACAAAGTCTGAGCAAAATGACATCATTTTGAGATATTTATGCAGGCACTAGTGTGATTCAGTGATATCCGAGTTTTGGCCATGTTTTGACATGAATATTTTGAAATGGTGTTGATATAGTCAATCACAAAATCGATTGAAAAAAGGTGATCAATTTTAGTGGCATGTGAAAATTATAATAATAGCAGAGCTACATATTAACTGTTGGATATTTGGAAATTGTTAATAAAAACTGCTCCCAATAATTAAACGTTTTCCTCAACAAAAAAAAAAGTCAGAAATTGTGTTGATGGCTGACCTCTGGCTTGTTGAAATAATCACCTCTGTCAGGGATTGCTGCTGATATGAACTAGCGTTTTTGGACTAAGTGTTTCTCTCTCATGTCACAGGGAAAGGCTGCAGGGCAGAAAGCTCCGCTGTGGCTCCGGGCGAGGTTCCAAGCTCTCCTCTTTACTCTGGGTTGTCACATCCAGCGACATTGTGGAAAAGTTCTTTTTATTGGACTGCTCGTATTCGGAGCCTTCTCTGTTGGCCTGCGTGTGGCTGCCATTGAGACAGACATTGAACAGCTATGGGTGGAAGGTAAGTTCATGCATTTAACCATTTGCTTTAAGTGTTTTGGGCCTCTGACTGGGACATCCTGGGGTTGGATCCATTTGCCGAATGAGTTTGTGAGCGTTACATTCTGGTGTCAAGTTGTGGGGGGTCTAGAGAGAGCCAGCTGACCTTACACACCATTCCTTCTGCTGTACTGACTATTTTCGGACAGACTTCCTTTTTTTTTACTCCACAAGCAACCTGTCAGGGTTCAGCATTTACTGAAAATTAAACTTGGTGTTACATGTGTTGGTTGGATTTGCTCCATTTTGGTGATTTTCCTGTGTGCGGTAGCTAGGTCTTTTAACACAGTCTGTAAGCTCAGGAATTCCATATCTTCTGTCACGCACAAGTAGCGTTCTTTTTTCCGAGCACATGCAAGCCTTCTCTTGTTCTCTTCCCATCAGGCAGTATTGTTTGCCTTTGCGGCGTGTTTTTTTTCCCTTCTTCGTTTGACGTCCCTTCTGCACGCCTCACTTATCTCTGCATTTTCGGGCATCTTTATTTGGTTTTCACACCGCCAAATTCCTTCTAAGCCCCCTAGGCTTTCACTGTGCCGCTGATCCCCTGCACAGATGGGCTGTGTGAATCGTTAGCCATCTTGGAGGCACTGACCCCTCCCCCCCTCAGCTCTCTGTGTGGTCCTTAACTATTCTTGGATTCCATTCAACAATAAAGGCAACCCTTTCGTCCAATGAAGGGAAAAAAGTGAATTCAGCTGAAGTGTATCCACCTGTTACACACACCACACGTACACACAGGTACAGAGATTCGTAGCTGAATTGTAGATATAGATTTAAGGTTTTTTGCATTAAATGATTTTGTGGTTTATATATTTGCTATCCTTTTTTTCTTTTTTAAATTTGCGATAGTATTTAGTTCTAAATTATGTAAACTTACTTGCAATTATAAAACTATTTAAATAGTAAGATATAGGCCTACTGGATGTAGTCAGACAGCAAATGCTATGAAAGGGCACTGTGCCTTTAAGAGGCAGAACTCATGTTACTAAAGTTTCTGCTTGCGTTGTTTCCCCCCAATAGCCCATTGACAAAACTGCTTGCCACTGAATGGAGACTAAGTGGTTTGGTAACAAGGATAGGTTAGTTCCCACACACAGACACACACACAAACTCAAATGGCAGTCCAACAAAGGGAAGGCATCTTTAATCAATTTTATCTTTTGATTAAACAAAAAAACATTTAGAGAATAAATGGCTATGTGATAATGATACTCGATACTTAAAATGCCGATATAGAAGCTTGTCATACTCTTGTCTGTCCTAAGCATACAAAAATAGACCATATAAAATGTACACAAAACCCATGCCAACACTAGCCCAAATGTGAATTTGGGATCATCTGCCACTCTGTCAAATATCCTAAGGCTGTCACAGCTGCACCCTCACCCCAACCTCTACCCCCCACCCCAAATGTCATTCTGACCACCTAGTATCCATGCTTTCGAGGACCACCCGGGCTTCTGCCTTCCCTCAAATGACGTGCGAAGAGTGACCACAGAATTCAAGGGAGTTTGGGAGACCTGGGACGCCTGTGAGTGCTGTGTTTTGTCTTCCAGCACTTTAAATGAGTTCTCGCTCCCTGTCCTTCATGTATGTTATGGTCTCTGTCTGTGCTTTGCAAGAAACTATAGTGGAAAGTGAGAGATAGAGAATAACCAGACGTGAGGGAACTTTTGTTTCGGTCAGTGCTGTATATCAGGCACCACACAGTGTTTAGTTGAAGTTTTTTTTTATTTGTTTTCAAATTAATTAATGCAGTTTTTTATTTATAGCATTACCATCTGTTGTAGATTCACAGAAATGAAGCTTTAAAATACCCCCTGTTAAAGAGTTCTGAGGTCATTCCTGGAAGCTTGGGAAACTGTGAGCTGGTCCCCATTGTCAGGCAGAAGAAAAGGGGTGTAATAAAGTAGAGTGCGGGGTAAAGGTTGGGGGCAGGGAAGAGCAGTGGTTTACCAGGACTGTCTTTGGATTTACCGCACTTCAGCATCGACACCTTGCACGCAATATGTCATTGTACAGGAAAATGTGTTAGATTCCGTCTTCGTTTTCACTGCCATTCATCTGAAGGGGATGCCATCTTGCTTTAGTCACATAGCAGCTCATTAGACAGTGTAGCAAGTCGTAAAAGTACGGCTTCTCCCACAGAAGTAGGATGAACAGCAGTTTCATATGGACAAGCCAAGAAGGCTTGCAAAGACCTCTAGACTGTAGACCTTTTGGAAAGGTTGTCAAAAGTGAATGAGCTGAATCTAAGAATTGAAGAACGAATGTAATTAAAGGAACGGCAGACTATTATAAACAGATATAAATATAAAAAATAAATAATGGCTTAAATACTCATGCACGCCCATGACTTAATTAATCTCATATGTCTTGCACTCTTGGCATGCATGACAGACGTGGGCAGCACATGCAAGCTGTGAAAACATGGAGAACTTGGAGGATAGTTGGGAGGCATGAGTAGCTTAAAGTTTTAAAACCAGTATGCACCAGTAAGTATGGATGTCCAAACACAGTCATGCCTGACCTCCTCCATGTGCTGAAGAGTAAATACCACCCATTTTTGACTGAAACATGTGGAATATTCTGCATGTTGGAGTAGTTATTTATACAGGAAAAATGTTAAGTACATATAATAATCCATTCAAAAATTCACAGTTATCCAGTGACTACTTGAAGAAAAGAGGGCCCTATGAAATACTATTGGGGTTGAACGGCAAGCAGCAGCCCAGCTACATAAATAAACTGAAACTGCCAAGGCTTGGACCTCACCAGTTGAAAGAACAAACAAGGCTGGAGTCAACCTGGGTCAGCTGAAAATGTTTACTTCAGCCAACCCCTTCCCCAGCCTGACCCCTACACACAACCACCACAGCACTGATTTCCAGCCTTCAACTCCTCATGAACACCCCATGAGCTGAATACTTGACTGAACAAACCTTCCTTCTCCCTAACCCTGCTCTGGTTGTCACTTTCATAGCACAGAGCTTGGCCAGTCAGCATTCCCACCACTGTTTTCTTACTCTGATCTCAATCAGCGAACCAGCAAGTCTGGGCGGTCATTTGTTTTTCAAAATATGATCTGTTTGGGGTCCTTAATTGAACACATACATCAATTTCAAGAAAAATCACAAATCTGTCCCAGGAAAGCAAACGCATTTCTGTTCGTGTACTGCATAGTCAGTGGAGTGCTTTACAAAAAGAAAGTGTTTGAATAGCTGAACAGGCCTACAAAGGTTTATTTTAACATTAATGGAGCTAGACTTTTGGAGTCATAAGGTTTTGAGTTTGAGCTCCATGGGATCTGTCTAGACCCTGATAAAAGTAGCTTTCTCAAAGGTTGTCCTTTTTCTTCCTTTTCCTTTTTTTCACTCAGACAATATACGGCACATTCTTTGATGCTTATAAAGAAAGGCAAATATATCTTACTTTTCTTTCCCCAAACTGTTTGCTCGTTTGGTTGGAACAGAGCAAAAAAAAATTCTTAGAAATTGGGAGAAATAAAAAAAATAGTTCTTAGACTCAGTAAATTCAATTCCAGTGTGAATGAGACCAGCAATGTGGAAAAATTTTGCTTTTCACCATGGGATGAATGTATGTTTCAACTACACATCAAGCTGCATTAGCAGCCACTGGAGTGCCTAATGTGGGCATTTTCCACAGCAGCCAACACTAGGGATGATTAGCATAATTAGTACAGGCTTTACTATACATATGGAAATGGCCAAGGCTTAAATGCCAGCACCAGTGGAAATTTATGTCAATGCTGACAGAAGCATTAGGTTTGAATAGATGGTATCATGAGCTTAGATTCTGTAACATTGAGACGTTTTTTGGGTCTATATCATAACGTTTCTTCAAATGCTATGTTAGGACAAATCTCAACCAAGAACAGTTCTTTAGCGAGTGCAGAAAAGCGACCCCATGTGCACGAACACAAGTACAGTGTTTCTCTAGGTGAAGTGAATCCATCCCTCCTATTTCTCACACTTTGTTTCAGCTCCCTGGGAAAAGTCTTTATTCGTTTGTTTTTCTTCGAGTGGGGCTCTCTCTTTAGTTTTTTCTCTGTTTGTTGTGAAACATCTCAAAAGGCTGAATAAGAGAGTGACAAAGCTGCGTGCTGAATCTCCCCATGGCCTTACTTCAGCTTTGGGTGAGACAGAGGTGGAGCCGCCTCAGGAGGCGGGAGAGTAGGGTAGACATGCTACTTCGGGGATGTCCCATTCATCTGTGATTGAGATTTAAAGTGGAGGTGCAGTCTCTAGGACAGTTTGTACCTTGCCCAAAATCAGCCCTTTTGTTATCATAATGTACCCTGAAAACGAAGCGAGAACAGGTTTGAAAATGCTGAGAATGGACTAGACAGATTAATGACAAAGAGATTCTGTGTGCTTGGTGGTTTTAGATGATGGTGTACATGTGTGCACAGGCTTCCTGGAGCCCAGCTATGCATATTAGTATTCCTGTTTTAACTTGGATGGCAGAATCAGGTAAAAATGTCTCTTTCAGCACTCTTCCATGTGGGACTTCCTCCAAATCAGCATGAGTCTTTTCAGTGGCCTCCTAATCCCTCTAATCTGGCCCACAACACTTTGAAGGTGGCCTGGTATAATGGAGTGAGTGCCAGCAACTTCACACTACAGCACAACGTGCAACTGTTACGCGCATACACACACATACTAGCGAAGCCACTTAGAATGATCCTTGAGTGACTTCCTTTGACACTGGCCTGGTCTGATGATTTAGCCATTAAGAAACGTGAGAGATTTTTAATCTATAAGATTTAAAATGAAACATTATCGTAGTTTATCAGGAACATTTTATAATGTGTACCTGTGTTACTGATGGCAAAAGGTTTTGTGATACAAGTGCTGCTGGGTGGTCAGATGAGCTGGAAATTGGCATGAGGGAGATTGCTGCTGACAGGGTCCAGCAGAGGGTTGACCCAGGAAAGCACAGGGCTTTTCTCATGCTTAATTACATGTCACTTTCCAGGATGCCTGCTGAGAATGAAGGCCCTTACACCAGCCCTATCCACAGGCCCATCTATCCCTGGTAAAGTTTGTTCTGGAAGTTATGATGGCGCATTAGATTTTAGCTTCGGTGTTTTATCTGCAGAGGAGAGGATGGGGGGACCATTAGGCAAGTGGTTGATTTGTGAATTCTAAGGTTATTTGTTTTTTTTTTTTTTTGGTTGGAAGCTGTGGTCAGACCCTCCTGGTGGATAATTGGCTTGCATTGCTGATGTCACCCCTATGGCTGTGAAAAATGATGGGGCACAAAGGAGTTACTGAGCCAAGAGAGGGAGTCAGAGGAGGCTGCCCTGCATGCTGTTCTCCTCTTACTTGCTTTCATACTTAATACAATTTCTTTTCTGTGTATTAAACCTCTGTATAGTTCTCCCCTGGGTATAAGCTGATATGTAATTGGAAGTTCACCCATATGGAGTAAAGCCCAGTCTTCCTGAAAGCCTAGCCCTAAAACCAGCACAGAAGCAGAGCACTCAAAAATTCTCTGATCTCAAATGTGTATCCCAGCTTTTTTGCCCATTTCCTCCTGTTGCCTGTGGCTGTATTTCTGGCTGTGAAAGTATTTGTGCTCCTGTCTCTTTAAATGCACAGCAGCAGTGGGTGGAAAGAGAGAGAGCGAGAGAGAGGGAGCGGGAGAGCAGAGCTCCCATCTGGAGACTGGCTGAGCAACGGCACTCGTTCGGCCCTCTATTTGGGTGGTCCAGATGGGAGGAACCAGACACAAATAGCTATAATTTACTTCAGGAGCCCCTGTAATTATAGGCCCAAAGACTGCAGCTTGATTTCTGCAGATGTCTGAATGTATTAAATATGAACATGGCATCAGAGAATTGAGGCAAAGAGAGAGAAAAAAATCAATCACGCATTTCCATTTTTTAACGTACTTGTAACATATTGCGCTGGTCATTCAAAGTAATGTGTTTACATGGCCTACTTGAAAGAGAACTTTTATCAAGAATCGCTAAAGAGGATCTTGAATGTCTATATGCATGTAATTAAGTATCACCCATGCCAGATGATGCCCCGCCCACCCACAGAGAACACGTTTTTCGCTTTCATGAGCCCTTTACTTTTAAGGTGGGTTAAGTAAGAGCTTCTCTTTTCCTCCACGTATCCTACGACAGGATGTATACAGGACGGAAGCATAGATTTTCAGTCAGATTTTCAGATCACTCAGTACACTTTTGTCATGATGTACTGCAGAGGGTGTGACAAACAGATTCTGATCTTGGCCGAGAAATTTCATGAGGAGTTGCCACAACTGTGACTGCCCTGTGCACTCATTTCACCACCACTTTCACTAATTAAGGCTGGACTTCTTCTGGAGATCTTTCATTGCTACTCTGGTTACCACACAAGCAGTGTTTTTGCTTGTACTCTTCTATGTCTATTCCCTCAGTTAGTTCCAACCGCTAGCTTTTGTATATAAAGCATGAAATAAATTTAAAAAAATCTTCATGGAGACCAGATATCCATAAATAGTGAAGATATTGTAGACAAGCTATAATGATGAGGACATTTGGTCCCCATAGAGAGATAAAGACATGACCACACAGTTCTCAGTGCTCAGTTCTGCTTTGGACACTACCCAGTATATTCATCTTGTTGGAGTTTTTCATTGGTAGAATTGGTAATCAGGGGCTGTTCACACATATTACAGATGAATAATGCCAAAATAGTGTCAGATGGAGATAAAGACCACCAGGTTTGAGCTCTTTTAGGAGCCTGACATGGAATGAGCAGAACATTTAATTCACATGCAGTTCTTTCCATTAGTGTTTGGGTCAACCTCTCATGTATGTCTCAAAGGTAAGGGTTCATTACGAGTAGTTCTGATATGAGTAGGTCTGACTACTCAGTGGTGACCTTATGAGAGCTATTGTACAAAGATCTCCTCAACCTGGTGTGACAACTCTTTACACAGCTCTGGCTCTCTTTGTCTGACAAAGCCTCTCATGTGACCCACACATCTGTTTCTGCTGTCGTTTAGATATAATATACATGTGCTGAATTAGCTCTGCAGAGCCTCAGTCTAATCAAGCCTATTATGGGAACCTTGATTGAGGCTACCTGGCGTTGTGTCCAGAAGAAATAAACAAATGAGATGTAAAATGTTTATAACATGTATTCTGTGGTATCTGTAGGTCTGAAGAGTCGACTGTTTACATTTGTGATTTTTACCTTCCTCTCACTTTTTTAGCCGGCAGTAGGGTGAGCAGGGAATTACGCTACACGAAGGAGAAGCAAGGGGAAGAGGCAGTGTTTACGTCACAGATGCTCATACAGACGCCTAAACAGGAAGGAACAAACATTCTTACCCAGGAGGCTTTGCTGCTCCACCTGGAGGCAGCAAGTTCTGCCAGCAAAGTCAAGGTGTCTCTTTATGGAAAGTGAGTGTGACCTCTACAAAGATTGTGAGAAGATGACTTGATATCCTGATATCATCCGTCGTTTAACGGCTGAACATGTTCTTCCCACAGATCTTGGGACCTTAATAAAATCTGCTTCAAATCTGGAGTCCCAGTTATAGAAAATGTCATGATTGAGAGGGTATGTTTCCATACTATTATAACAAAGTACATTTATTATAAAATATTTTCTAAACTTTCATACTTTCTGTCTGTCTCTTGGCATATAGCTTTCCCAATATTGATTGATGTTGATCTGAAAGATATTCTCTTTTCTCTTTAGATGATTGACAGGCTATTCCCCTGCATGATTGTGACTCCACTGGACTGCTTCTGGGAGGGCTCCAAACTACAGGGAGGCTCTGCATATTTACCGTAAGCATTGTCCTCTTGCCTTACTTTTATTGACCAGGTTGGCCTGCAGAAATGCTTGACCTCCCTGCGTGTAATGTACACTAATTTAACCCAGCCCTTCCACTCCCCTGATAGTACCTGTAGTGGCAAAGTACAACACCACGTTCTGAGCAAAGGGCCCCGTTTAGAGTTGTTGATAAGCTGAAGCTTGGTTCCGTCATCACCAGGGCTTGTACTGTCGTCAGAGCAGTGATGGGGCCCCTTCCTTTTTTCCTAACCAACCCACTGCCCAAACGAGCCAGAGGAAGCCTTCATGGATAGGGGGCAGAGGGAGGGAGGAGAAGGCTGTTTCTGGGTGGGTGAGAGGAGGGGGTGGGTGGCCGGGCTTTTGGTCAAACAATGGTAAGCATTCTCTCGGTTTACGACTGAGTGTCCATCAGTGAGGGGACCCTAGAGGGGACCCCAGCTTTGTCAGCACTGGGTTACACTGTGCATTCTCATGGTAATCAACCAGGTCCTGAGCTGTAAGTTGTCCAACAAATAAAATGGGCACTTTTTAAGGCATGGGTCCAAAGAGACAAATAAGCATGCACAAACTACCAGCAGGTTTAGTAAATATAATGAGGACAAATGATTAAGCATTTCATCATGTTGCTAGGTTTGTATTAATAAATCACTTTTTTATGATATTGTCTACTATACTAAAACAAACTCATTTTTTAGCTTTTCAATATTCCAAGATAGATCATTCTTTCTAGCTTTTACATTGGGTAATTCAAGGTCTTTTAATGCAAGCAAGGGAAAGAGAGGGGAAAAATCTTGACATAACAAAGAGCAGCAATCTATGGAAAAACAAAAGGACCTAGGCTGGTTCACTCAAGCAAAAGGGAAAAAATAGGAGATAAAGGAGGCTGTCTTTGCAGGCAGGCAGAAGCAAAGGCGCTTGGTATGTGAGAATTTGGTAGAGCCGAAGCTTTATGCGAACTCACTCATCGTGGGTGAGAGTGAGACTGGGCCCAGTGTTGGGACACTTTTTCCTCTGGCTATCTCCCTTTTGATGATTAGACCCCAAAATTGTTTTAAAGAGTGGTACCTGGGTATAGACAGCATGGTGGCCAGACTTATTCACACTCATTATCTTAAATGTATTTAATGACCATGTGTAGTAAGAGTAGCACTAAGAACAGATCTTAACTCTCAATAAAATAGTTGCATGTAACAGAGGTGACAGATGAAAAAATGTGTCCTCATTTACTAAGCATAGACCTTGAGATATACCAACCAGACATCTCAATACAGCATAGAGCTCATGCTGTATTTCAGATGTAGATGCGAATGAGGCTCCATGGCATTGAGAGAGGGCCTGTGGATTAGTCTTTAGCAGGAGGCCCAGCAAGCAAACGCCCTAGGGTGGTGGAATGGGTGAGTGGGGAGCTTGTCCCACCGCGCCTACTCCTGAGCCTTATCAAGATGTTTGGGAGCCAGAGGTAATTGTTGTGACTCTATGCGCAGGGGTTAAGAGATCGGACTCTGCAGCCTGCTGGCGCGTTATGCCTTAACCATGTAACAGGATAATAAACGCTACTTTATGCAGTGGCAGTGGCCCAGATACAATTAGAGAGAGTCTAGTGCCATCCAGGCAAGAGAGCAGCCTGTGGAAATCAGCGTGGAGGCTTGCTACATGTGCAGAATAGGGAGAAGAAGATCAGCGAGCATGGAACTGATACTGGTATTCACAAGAGTTTTGTATGTGCTCTGTATTTCCAGGGGGATGCCTCCTATTCAGTGGATGAACCTGGATCCTCTGAAGCTGATGGAGGAGTTAAGTCAGTTTACCTCTCTTGAGGGTTTCAAGGAAATGCTGGACAAGGCTCAAGTTGACCATGCTTACATGAACCGGCCATGCCTGAATCCCAATGATACAGACTGCCCTCTCAGCGCACCGAATAAGGAGCTGCGTCAGGTGGGCATGACTTTTTTTTAAAACAAATTACATGTAGTTGTTAAATGTAAAAATCTAAATGAAATGAATAAATAATGCAACTTATTTCTGCTCAGAGTCCCGATATTGCTGGGGAACTACAAGGTGGTTGTCATGGTTTCTCCAAGAGGTTCATGCACTGGCAGGAGGAGTTGATCCTGGGGGAGAGAGCAAAGAACTCCCAGGGTTCTTTACAGAGGTGAGAAGGCCTCTCTGTCTTCTAATAATCACACATACACTACATAAACAAAAGTTTGTGGACACCCCCAAAAATACACCCCAAAGCAAGGGCATTAGTATTTAGGTTACCTGCCACTTTTGTTGCAACAACAGCCTTTGTCATTCTAAAAGGGTTTTTCACTAGATTTTGGAACATAACTGCGAGGTCAGTTTGTGGCGTTAGAAAATAAGCCCTGGCAAAATGACTTTTGGCATTCCAGTGCATTTTCAATGTGTCTGATGGAGTTGAGGTCAAAGTTCCTTGCAAGCCAGCTAAGTTCTCAAATTCTCAAAGTTAAAATCAACTATATATAAACTGTATTTAAGACAGCAGGGCAGAAAGTTGTCACTGTTTGCCTGTGGAGAATCAAGAAACGTGTGCTTTATATTATGAATGTGTTACAAGTGATTGTTGTTGAAATAGCAGAGTTCAGTAGAATGGGCATCCACAAAATATTGTATATATATTGTATTTTAAGAATATTGGAAATATTATATGTGTGTGTGTGTGAAACTTACCTACTTTTTCTACTGTCTACTTCCTCTCATAGTGCTGAAGCTTTGCAGACCATGTTCCTCCTCATGAGCCCAAAGCAGCTTTATGAACATTTTAAGGACGACTACGAGATCCATGACATCAACTGGAATGAGGACAAGGCCACTGCGATCTTGGAGTCCTGGCAGAGGAAATTTGTTGAGGTCACTTTCTGTCCCATTTCTTGTTGTTGCCCTTGTGTCAGTTTGAATGGTTTGAATTTTGTATAGATCATTTATAGATGATCACCCAGGCAAAGTAGTTTTCCCCCATTAGATTCAACGTCATAGGAGAAACCCATTTTTGTGATAACTGACACCCAGCATGTTGACTGAAGGAAGGATCAGGGTTGAACAGAGAGAAAAGGGGGCTAGAGGGGAAAGTGGAGACATGACAGAGGGGGTAGTGCACTGTAAAAACAAAGTGCTGGGGTATTTGGTTCCCCTTCAGTTTGTTGGCCATTCATTTCACTGCTGGAGTAGCCTAAAGGGTCATGTGATCTCATCTGATCCATGTGACCCCTGACCCTGGCATCTGTTCTCATTATCCCTTGCTTATCAAACTTCTTAGGGATCTTGTTTGCATGTTATTATTGAAAGTTGTGTAGAATATAGAGAAAATGTCATGCCATGAGAAGTACACAGATATACTGCTCACAAAATGAGGGGATATTTCAAAATAAAATATCCTGTAATGAAATATACCATCATTTCTGAGCAGTGTATATGACCATTCCATAATGATGTACACAGTGTTGACGGTGTTCATGTTTTCTTCTGCCAGGTGGTCCATGGGAGCATTCCCCAGAACTCCTCCTCCAACGTCCATGCTTTCTCTACCACTACTCTCAATGACATAATGAAGTCCTTTTCCGATGTCAGTGTCATCAGGGTGGCAGGTGGCTACCTCCTCATGGTAAATATCAGTAGTCATGACCAAATCTCAAATCTCATAATGTTTTCAACCAACCTACTGTACATTTGAGGGTCTGAGTTACTCATTGGAGTTTCTGTCTGATGTTTGTGCTTTTGAATGTAGCTGGCATACGCATGTGTCACTATGCTCCGCTGGGACTGTGCTAAGAGTCAGGGGGCAGTGGGCCTAGCTGGAGTGCTGCTCGTGGCGTTGTCTGTAGCTGCTGGACTGGGACTGTGCTCTCTTTTGGGGCTGTCCTTCAATGCTGCCACGACACAGGTACAAACACACACTTACATATAGGTGTGCGCGGTTTAACATCCATCCCATTATCGGCAATTCACATTAACGTCCGGGGTCTTATGTACCGTAGTAGTAAATAAAAATGTCTTATATACGTCTGATGCACAGACTGAAAGGCAGAAACCTAGTATGTTTTCCATAACATGGTGCCGTTTTATAAACTATATAAAAATAAGACGATGTATTTTACACTACAGTGCCATACTAAATGTTTTCATGTTGTGTTTTAATTCAAATTATTGTTTAAAATAAAACAATAGGAGCAAAGTACGCAAATGACGCATACCTGTACTTAAATACATCACAAAATGCACTTGAATGTAATTTTCTTCATTACCAATAAACTGGCTATAAGTGAGAATGGTGTACTTTTCACAGGTGCTGCCGTTCCTAGCACTGGGCATAGGAGTGGATGACATGTTCCTTCTGGCTCATTCGTTCACTGAAACTGGGTCCAACATCCCCTTCAAGGCATGACACGTTCCTATATTAATCCCTATTTTGTATTCTATATATGATACTACAGTCACAAAACTAATAGTTCTACCTTCCAAGTAATTTGCTCCTGCTCTTTTCTACATGTCCGTTGTGTGTAGGAGAGGACCGGTGACTGTCTTAGAAGAACTGGCACTAGTGTGGCTCTCACCTCCATTAACAACATGATCGCCTTTTTCATGGCGGCGCTGGTGCCTATTCCTGCCCTTAGGGCTTTCTCATTGCAGGTATGTGACTGTGATTTTATGTTTGTAAGTGAGAAACAGCACCTTGTAATAACAATTCAAGCAGACTGGCAGGAACTGTGGATCTTTCAAAAGATCAGTGAACCGTAATAAACGAGGGACCTGTTTTGTTCGTTTCACACTATCCTTTTTATGGCTGCTGCCCTCAGATCGGCTAAAATTGTGCTGCATTTCTGTGCGAGCGAGCGAGAGGAGAGAGAGAGAGAGAGAGGATGAGTGAATAGTATATTATCAAGCTGTCACTCCATGTTTCTCTGATCTTTCTGGGAAAGCTCTGGGTGGTCCTGTTGTCTAGCGATATGGAGTATAATGTCTGCTCCAGCAGGCAGGTTTCAGGGTAGATCCTGCACAGGCTCGTCACAGCTCTGGGCGTGTTTTTCCCTGGTTGGGTAGCTGAGAGTTAGGAGGGAGGCGTGGCTGGGGCCAGGGCCATTTGATTTAAGATCCATATCTGGCTTTCTCAGATTAAATTGTAATTACTAAAACAGCAAGGGAGCGTTGAATGCGATGAGTATGTTTTGTCAAGATGAAGATGTGGAGTTGGTGTGCAGACAAACTGCTTTTTCACTTAACCTCTATCCTTTTTTCTTGTTTCCAGGCTGCCATTGTAGTGGTTTTTAACTTTGCTATGGTTCTGCTCATCTTTCCTGCTATTCTGAGCCTGGATTTACACAGGCGTGAGGACAAAAGACTAGACATCCTCTGTTGCTTCTATAGGTAATCAATATGTATTTTATGTTTCAGAAAATAGAGTTAATAACAAGTGTATTTTAGGCTTTATAAGGGATTTTCTTAATTAAAAAACATCTCTTTGTAAATGTTTCTTTATAAATAACATTGTTAATTTCTGCCTGCAGCCCGTGCGCTTCTCGCGTGATCCAGATCCAGTCTCAGGAATACGCTGATGCCAATGACAACCTTACCCACTCTCACGGTGCAGCCACGTCCACGTTTGCCGGCTCCACAATCACCACCAGCACGCACATCACCACCACAGTGCAGGCTTTTACCCAGTGTGACGCTGCTGGTCAGCACATTGTCACCATCCTGCCTCCTACTTCCCAGATCTCCACCAGCCCTCCTTCTGTGGTGCTGTCACCCTCTGACCCCAGGCCAGCTGCCGATCCTTATGGCTCCCAACTCTTCATGCCTTCTAGCTCCACCCGGGACCTGCTGGCTCAAGCAGAGGAGCCTCATGTGGGACGCGAGTGTGTGCCTCTGCGCTTTCTGCAGTGGAACCTAGCCCGCTTTGCCAGGGAGAAATATGCTCCACTGCTGCTCAAGCCTGAGACCAAGACAGCTGTAGTAGTGGTGTTTGTGGCCCTCCTCAGCATCAGTCTCTACGGCACTACTATGGTTCACGATGGACTTTACTTAACGGACATTGTACCCAGGGACACAAAGGAGTACAACTTCATCACTGCTCAGTTCAAGTATTTCTCTTTCTACAACATGTACCTCGTCACCATGGACAGGTTTGACTATGCCCACTCTCAACAGCAGCTCTTGCAGCTTCACAATGCTTTCAACTCAGTCAAGTACGTTGTGAAAGACAGTGATCAAAAACTTCCCCGAATGTGGCTTCACTACTTCCAGGATTGGCTTAGAGGTAAGATCTCATTACTCAAACTCTAACTAAACAGATAAGTCATTAATTCTACCGTTATGAAACACAACTTTAAAATGTACTTAAAGATTACTCAAGTGGGATTCAGGAATCAGCAATAGCATCCAGCATCACGTTGGCTATGTCAACACGGGAAAGTGAAATATTTCTTAACCGCAGGCAATGGACGGAGTTCAGAGAGAGTTCAAGCTTGTCTATCACATTCTGTCCCTTCCCACTTGGCCTTAGGGAGGAATATTAGGGAGGGTCAGAGGTTATCTCTGACTACTTACAACCTCTCTACCTGGCTTTAGCCTAAAAGGAGGGTTTAGTCAGTAGGACTACCTGGAGCTGAGAAAAAAAATGGAAATGCACTGGATATTGAAGGAAGTTAGGACTTGTTCTCTGTCTACAATTGTCCCCACAATTGCTGTGTCCTTTTATTGTGATTAGATAAAGAGTGTTTATAAAATTCGGTTTTAAATCTTTTCCAGATTTGGTCATTTGGATATAGTGAAAGGCTGTTATTAATTTGTTAAGGTAACTGCTAGACACTTATCAGAATTGGAATCAGAATAATTTTATTAGTGAGGTACAAGAAGTACAAGGAATCTCTCTCAGTGTAGAAGTCAAATGTAAACATAGAAATTCAAATGAATACTTTATAGAAATGTGCTGAATGTTATGCCATGGTGTATACATAGTGCAAATCAGTGTTGTACTAGTGTGCTAATGCACATATGCCCTGTATGTGTGACTAACAGCTAATCTAAATTAAATGTTAAGACATATTAAATATGAAATTAAATATGAACCCCCAGTTTAGGGTTTGAGGACCTTCCACATTATATGACTGTCTGTGTTTACAATGGAATTAACTCATGTCCTTTCATAAAAAATGTTGATCAATGTTGTTTGAAGGACCTAGGAGAATACTGTACTAACAGAGGACTTTCTGTAATAGGACTTCAGGCTGCATTCGATGCTGATTGGGAAAGAGGTAGGATCACACTTGAAAGCTATCGTAATGGTACTGAAGATGGCGCTTTAGCTTACAAACTCCTCATTCAAACTGGCTCCAAGAAAGAGCCCTTCAATTACAACCAGGTGTGTGTGACATATATATCACCATTCAATTATTCAGTCTTTAATCCTAACAAACATTGAGTTTGTAGAACATGTTGTTAACAGTCCAATGCTTTCTCTTATAGCTGACATCGCGTCGTCTGTTAGATAAGGATGGCTTGATTCCTCCGGAGGTCTTCTATATCTACCTGACTGTGTGGGTCAGTAACGATCCGCTGGGCTATGCTGCCTCCCAAGCTAACTTCTATCCCCACCCTCATGAGTGGACCCATGACAAATTTGACACCACTGGAGAGAATCTGCGTAGTAAGTGTTTCCAGAAAGCTCTTAACTTTTTTCTCGCTTTTAGCTTAATTTAAGGAAACCACATTTTGTGTGAGTGTATGTTGTGTTAACGTTTTGTCTTTGCCTTTCTTCCAGTCCCTGCTGCAGAGCCTCTCGAGTTTGCCCAGTTTCCTTTCTACCTGAATGGTCTTCGGCAGGCTTCAGACTTCATTGAGGCCATTGAGAGCGTACGGTCCATTTGTGAGGAGTTCATGCGCAAGGGCATTCCAAACTACCCCAATGGATACCCATTCCTCTTCTGGGAACAGTACATTGGTCTGCGCCACTGGTTCCTGCTGGCAGTCAGTGTAGTTCTGGCTTGTACTTTCCTGGTGTGCGCTGTTCTGCTGCTCAACCCCTGGACTGCAGGCATCATTGTAAGTCCAATGTTCCCCTTCTCAATTCATTAATGAAATGTTTTCTCAAAGCTGATATGGTTGTAATTGGTTTGGCCCACAACCTGTCAAAACAGGCTGGAGGTGGATGCAGTGATAATGCCAATTGGAATTTACTGCGTATATTTCTTAAGACCATTGTGTTTAAAAAGTGCTTAATCGTAACAAAAGCAGTTTACTGATTTACCTTTGTTTGTTCTGATTGATCACTTGACTAAACCATTTCCCATCTGAGAAACATTTCAACAAGTGCAGCTTCTTTTACATTTTTTTACTGTACTTGTCTTGCTCTCACCGTACCACACATCAATAACACTACCACACAGAAGTCTTCTCTGGGGAGGACCTTGGCAGGTTGTTCAGCTGGAGCTAACACACACACACACACACACACACACGCACACACTCCTTTTGTCATTCTAATGGAAGCTGTTTTTTTAAGAAATGCAAAGAAGTGGCAAAGCTCTCCTGAATCCTTTTACCTCAAACTGCCTTTGTCCAGATATTTGGGGACAGGACAGATCTGCCCATTCGTGACCTTGGCCTGCTAAACCCATCCATCAGTCCTGGGATGGGGGGCGCAGTTTGAGCAAAGCTGTTATAGGGGGTCTGTCAGTTTAATGGCTGGGAAACATTTCACAAAGGGTCGTGGGGCCCTCTGCCCAACACATGAAGGACAGAAATCAAGAGGACCCTAGGTCTGCCATAGGTGGCTTTTGAGCTTTGCAGTGTATGTTACTACAAAGAGCTCTCATTTGAGCAATAAAGCATTTCTTCATGTAGACAGCCCTTCAGTGTCACCACTTATATAGTGCAACAATATAACATATTTGTGTATGTGTGACTAAATTGGACCCCTGCCAAGATCAGTGTGTCATTGGCAGAATGCTACTGAGTATACTCTTCAAGAGGAAGTGTTCATGAACAGGAGTTTGTCAAGGAATGTATAACATACACAACAAGGGCAGGAAAATCGCCACTCTTTTGTTGTTTATCTTTTCATGGTGTTGTTGCATTTTTTATATTTGATCTAAGAGGATGTGATATGGAGATGCATTTCCAGAGGACTGTAGTGTGCTAAATGATAACTAATGTCCCATTTTGTTCTTCAGGTTTTTATCTTGGCAATGATGACTGTAGAGCTGTTTGGCATCATGGGCTTGATTGGAATCAAGTTGAGTGCCATCCCAGTGGTCATCCTCATTGCCTCTGTTGGAATTGGCGTGGAGTTCACTGTACATGTCGCTCTGGTAAGAGACTCTTCAGAATTTAGCTCAAAGGTCACTTTGATTTCTCAATAATAAAGCAGGAAGAACACACTGGATCATATCTCTGCTCACTGCACTGTCTCGATCTCTTTGTGCAGGGTTTCTTGACCGCCATAGGAGACAGGAATACACGCTCGGCCGTCGCTCTAGAACACATGTTCGCACCAGTGATGGATGGTGCCATTTCCACTCTGCTCGGGGTGCTCATGTTGGCCGGTTCTGAGTTTGACTTTATCATGAGGTGAGCAGTCTTGTACTGTTATTAGCTTCCCGCTGCGTATTCCCTGCCTCGTTTTTAGGAGTGTAGCTTTTGATATATCATCTTAAAGCATCCATATTGAGAACGGTTCTAAAAGGCTTTTTTCAGGCTTGCTTTAGTTTAAGGTAAAGGGGTTGGGACTGTGTCCTATGACACAGAAGCTGTTGTCAGGTGGGAAAGCATCCGGTCCACATCTTGGTCCTCACATGGCCCTGTAACTCTGGGTGAGGAATTTTAGTATTTTGGTTGCACTGCATCAGTGTTACACAAGAGCAAATGGAGAAAACATCAAGGGAGTGTAGCAGCTGCTTGTAAACTTGCAAATGCAGTGACACTTATTCTGGCTCTTTTCTTGGGGAGACTGTCAAATGTCCAATCATCCAGGTGACACCTTTGGTGCCTTTAACAATCCAACACTTGTGAGAGCAAGCATGGGTTCAACTGGTCAAGTATGCCTTAAGCATAAGATCCAAATCTTTCATGCATTGCCGTTAGCTTGAATTTCTTCCTGTCTCAATTAAACATGTGGCTAAAAAAACATAAAATATCAACATTCTTCAGCTGAATCTGGACCCTGCTGGATCTTGACCACAGCCTTGAGAGCCACCTCAAACAGACCTCCAACACAAATGGCCTAGAAGGAAAGAGCGTAGAACAGAGATGTATAGTGAAAAAAAACCCAAAATATGCCCCCGGGGTGGTTTCTTGGCACCACAACTATTCAGACGTTTTCCAAGACTTTGAATGAAGTCAGATGGTGAAATTTTTCCTTTCCCCTTTACCCCAAAGATTGAGACTAAGCAATATAAAGAGATGGAAGGAAGAACGGTGTACTCTGGTTATTAGGACAGGGGTGCTTTTAGGACAGTGGTAACATGGAAAAAAGGGACAGAGAGATGGGGACTGGAACAAACCATTTGGTGGGTGCAGTGTGCCAGTAGTGGGGCATTCACCCTGGGAGGTCCTGTTTAGATGTAGAGAGAGAAATGAAGGAGAGAGCACATGAGTGAGCAGGCCCTCTAGCTGGGTAATAGCATAAATACGCTCCTGTAAACATCTCCTGGTGGTGGGACACTGAATAAACACCAGAACAAGCTCAGCGGCCCCTCTCAGAAGGAGCCACCCCTTCCAACCCCTGACTTGGAATGGAAAAGATTACAGTTTAAATAAACAACAGAATTCCTAACACTAGGTCTACTCTGGAGGTCTAACCCAAGTGGGGCCCATGGATGGTTTCTCTCCCTCTCTTTTTTGTCTTTTTCTTCCTCTGTGTTTTTTACTCCTTAAATAAATCACACTGTGCTTTTGGAATGTTGACTTAGTAAAATAAACAAGCATTTTTCAGTCGTTTTCATGTATACAGGATGGAGTGTCTGAAACAAAGGTGGACTCAAGTGCAGCCAGAGATAGTTGGCTTTTGGAAACTTCTTAGCAGCCCACATTTTCATGGGGCATTACAAGCATTGTGAAAATATTGATTGCCTCATACTTTTGGACATTTCTCTCATATTCAGGCCTGTCTGAAGGGGTTAAGGGAATTAACTTATATGTAGGATGGCATTTCACCATATAAAAAGTCTGCTTCAGCTTTGCTAATGAGGCAGATACGAGCAAGGAAAATGGGGGAAACAGACAATACACACACGTGTGTCTGGAATATACAAAGACCATCAAGCTATTTCCTTTTGGAAAAGTTGCATTAACGTGGTTCAGGACAGACATAGGTAATTGCAGTTTTGTTTAACTAAATCTTTAAAATACCGTTATAGAAACAAGCCAAAAATAGCCCCAACATAAAGTTTTGCTGAGATGTTGGCTGTCTAACCTGTAATCTTTCTAACATGGCTGTGTTATTTAGTGTCTTAACACTTCGAAGCTAGTCATCACAAACAAATGGTCAACTGACAGTTTCCACTCTAAATTTTCCCTTGCATATGTTTTCCAAACCCAAATGGTGTGAAACTAAATGCATACTTTAGCATTATGTGGCAAGAAGGGTTAAAGAAAACCTTTAAACCCTCAGACTCCACATCCTGGTTAAGCCAGATTGTGTTTTTCTTTTTCTTACCTTCTAGATATCTAAACTGCAGCTATAAGGAGTGCATTGCCTTTGTGTTTGTGTGTTTGTGCAAGCATTTAACTGGAGCACTCTAATTTTCTCATGTGCTCTCTTTCTTGTGGTGAGGGGCAAGGCCTCCTTTGTTGCCATAAGTTGAATCTCAGAGACCCAGAAACCATTGTAGCTATGTGGCCCATTATAATCGTCTCCATATATTTTTGTGGCGCACCAGCAGAGACCCCCAACACAACTGTCGCAGTTTTCTTTTAGATTTACACTCAGCACCTTACTGGTGCAAAACCTAGTTCTATCCACAGAAAAAAATATTTGGGAAGCAGAAGCATTAATTGTACAATGTCATGCTAACCACTGAAGCATTAACTGATAATGACCTTTAAATTTAAAGAACATATGTTTTATGAACTGACCTTGTACAGAAGAGGCTTGTGCTGGTTTGTTGGGATTAGTTCTGAAGCTAACACAGGAGGAGGGATTGAGAGAGAGAGAGATGGGGAGATAGTTGGGTAGCTGGCCTGCTTAGCATAAACACAGAGGTGGTGTGCCTGGGCCAAGGTGAAATGAGATGTCAATGAGATGGGATATTAAGTTGTTAAGGGAAAAAAATACATTAGAAGTAGCAGCAGGAGCAGTTTGGAGCCAGAGGCAAGGCAGAGCACAAGAGAGGGGGGGGTACCGAATAAGGTGAGTGTTTCTTGATGTGTAGAATCCGCTCACTAATGTAAACACATTTATTCAGGAAGTGGCAGTGCAGCGGTGATAGATTAGGGCTCCCAGAGGGAGAAAGAAAAAGTGTTTGTGCCAAAGATGTGAATATAGGAACACAGGAATTTCTCTTCAGTTGTCCCAGGAGAGCAGAGGTGCCAGAAGGAAATGGAAAGAGGGAATATTAGTGCAACGACAACCTAGAATCACACTGTTCTGTTTTACCTAATGATAATCACATTGTGTCCCAGTTATATGAATTATTTGTGTACTAAAGCATGCACACTCTCTTCTGAATCATTAAAGGTACTTCTTTGCGGTGCTGGCCATCTTGACCTTGCTGGGTATCCTAAATGGCTTGGTGTTGCTTCCTGTTCTGCTGTCTATACTTGGCCCTCCAGCCGAAGTGACTCCTTCCAACAGTGCCAGCTGTCTGTCCGTCCCCTCACCAGAGCCCACACACCAGACCACCAACAGCCATGGCTATTATGCTGAACGCATCCCCAGAGGACCCCGCCAGGCCTTCTCAGAGCCCGTAGATTCTGAGTACTACTCAGAGACAACCACCACATCGGAAATCGCCAGTGATGACTACAAGCACTGTGACAATAGTACATCCATAACTACATCCACCCAACCTCCAACCTCTCACATTCTGCTGGAGGCCAGCAAGAACCCCACTTTTCCCAAACTCACAGTGAGTCTCAAAGTGATAAAGCCAATTGGAATGCATTTCCACATTCACTTGCTATTTTTAATCACTAAATTGCTGTCTTGTTCTTCCCAGGTGGTGAAACCTTTCAGCGAAGTGCCATCTGTGGCGAGCCAAAAAGGTCAGCCCAGCGAGTGTGCCCAGAACGTCGTGAATTCCATCAGCTCACAGATCACACAGTGGGACAGCAGACAGGAGTATCAGGAAGCTAGAAGACATCCTTTACCCAATGACAGTACATACTGTGATGGGAGGACTACTCACGGTGGCCCCAGGTTACAGCAGAACCGAGGGATGCAGCAAAACAGGACTAAAGCGTTACCGCATGGCCTCAGTACTATGCAGCAGCCTAGTAACACTGTCACGATGGTTACAGCCACCGCCTCGGTAACGGTGTCTGTGCACCCCAATCTGCCGGGGTCATACCAGGCTACTGTACACGACGGGTTCGAGGACAGTGATGGTGTCTCTTTTGAGAATTTTAAAAGAACTTCAAAAACTTATGGAAGAGCTCCTCAGGCTTCCCTTAGAGACACTTTGCATCTCCAAGATGTGGAATCAGCAGACATGGACCAGCAGCAAGCTAAACAGAGTCTAGGTAAGCCAACGAACCTCTAAATAACATTACAAGTAATGTTTGCGTGTTAGCTCAGGAAAGACTCTTTGACCACTTTATTTTTTAAAAAATCTACATTTTCATGTGTATGGCAGCAATTGCAGTATCTGATGAATTCCAACACATACAAAATTTTACATTTTTACATTTTTTATTAATGAGGTGCTGATCACCTGAATCTAATCTTATTTAATGAAGAAAAGTACAAACACATATAAAAGCTGTGATTGAAATATAGAATTCTGAACTCTCCCAAGTTAAAACAGAAATTTGAAAGATTGAAAAATATATATTTGTAGAATAATTTGTATTATTGGTTGAAATCTAAGACCAGTGCAATAAAATACATAGCATGTGAAACCAAAAACGTTTCACTCAAACTCACAAACAGTGCCTACATATAGTAAAACCAGGGAAACACCATCATTTTGCAGTGGTCTCTAAATTCTACCCAGAACAAAGCACATGTAATGCTCCAAATTTAACCGAATGGCATCATTACATTTTTGTCTTGAGTAACTTTATGAGGAAAGTTACCACACTCCATTGGTTCTAACTGTTTTTTTTTCTTTCATTTTCTCTCGTTGTTTCAGGTGGTACATGGATCCAAGCAGCCAAAGATTGCTAGACAGCACTCACCCCACCCCCAAAATCCCACATCCCTTTGTCTGGAATCTATATCTGGCTGGCTTGGGGCATCCCTATGCTCATCATCCTTTTCAAATGTATATAAACCTCACAGATTTATTTTAAAATATATTAAAATGTATACATTTATAAATAAATAAATCTATCTATATAAATATATTTTAATACTAAAAAGAGGGGAAAACTATTTAAATGAGTACTGTATAACTTATGTATTCTCTTATGTAAAAGTCAGAGCTATAAGAGGATTCATAGGTTTTGCTTCCTCCGTTGTATATATATTAAGAAAAGTACTATATGTAAAAATCAGAGAAGTGAAATGATATTAGGTTATTGAAAATGAAAGGTCAGTGTTCTTTTTTGCTGCTACATGTCAGATATGATGAGATGATTTGCCTTGAAAATGTGCAGTACCCCCACCCCGACATAAGCAATAACGTTCTCACATTGCAGGCTTCTCCATTTTCCCCAGATTATGTTACATTTCTTAGTATTTATTTCGCTAACACTTGTATTCATAGCCATAACCCAAGCAAAGCATTTAACTTCGTGGGGAAAGGTCTTTGCTCCTGACCCAGTCCTGAGATTTGAAGTCAAACACTTCCACACAGATCTAAGCTACCACTGCACTGTGCCGATGTCAATGCCCATGTAATGCCTTGATTTTAAATGCACTGTAACGCAGCATGTTTGTTTCATAGTTTTTTACACATGCAGCTGTTTTTTTCTGAAACAAACCATATGAATTTACGTTGGATGTTCCAGTCTGATTTTTGTTCAGTGATGCTTTGTGCCAACTATATTACGATTGACCTTTCTTCGTTTATATGCCCCATATCTTTACCTGAAAGGTTTTCTTATATGTATTAATGTCAGCTTACATTTACATGAATCATTCTCTAGGTCTTTTTATTTTAAGTCCAAACACTTGAAAGTGCAGTGAGATTTTCTTTTTTTCTTTTTTTTTGATTAGGTGAACATGTCTACAGATTTTTAAATGTCAGTAAAAAAGGGAACTATAATGTTCACAAAAACTAGGGAATATTTCGAAATGAAATATCCCATAGTGAATTATCCCCTAATTTTTGTGGGCAGCATACTTAGGTGCAAAGGGAGTTATTTCTTTTTGGGGGTCTGCTATGGAGATGAAAACATGTATAGCTAAGGTTCTGTGCAGTAATGGATTAGCTAGTGCTCAGTGGTCAGTAGTATTCTTTAGATAGGCCAGTGTCGGGACAGTCATAGAGTTTATTCAAGCCAGTATTTCTTCTTTTCTGTCTCATAGACTTTCAGCTTTATTAATATCTACACTGCCAGGTTAAACAGGGAAATATTAGATTTAAGTGGCAGCTTTTTGGGACAGAATTAGAAAAAAGAACAAGATGTACCTACTGAATCTGAAATCCAGTCCAGCACGAGACAAACAATTTAAGGTATATATATGCATGAAATACATGCATAGCCAAACCGCGGAAAGGAAAGACTAAGGGGTGGGGGTACTGTAGTTCTATTTGAAATGTATGTCATGCCATATGAATTATTTATATCAAAGGTTTATTTTTGTAGTTTGTACAGATTTTAGTCGCTAGACTGAAGTTATATTTTTAAAGAGTAAATATATTATAAATGCAAATCTATATAATTATATCTATTTGTTGCTCATTTTGTTTGAGGGCATGGGTGGGTGGGGTTTTGTTTTGGGTGGAGAGGAGCTCTTTATTTGCTGTAAATGTAAGAGACACCTGTTTGGAAAATGAAGGAGGTGTTTTCGGTTGTCACTGTCCACCTTTCAATGTCCTTGCCTTTCCTTCTTCATGGTAAAGTTTGAAGAATTCTATTTGTTGTCTGAAACACTGATGTCAGAAAACTATGTGCGAGAAAAAAACACACAAACCATCCTTTGTCATCACCCTTAATAAGAATTCAACTAACAAAATAAATGTTAAAACAACTGAAATGTCTGGTGTGCTTATTTGCAATACTTTACATTGTACATATAGAAATAGTTACAGCTGATTATGATTGCGTATGATACACACAGTTGAGGGACAATCTGTGTGTGTGTGGTGTGTGATGTGGGTTGGGACATTAGGTACTTAGTTAAACCACACTCAGGTATAGCCGCTATTGTAGTAAGGTAGTGGGTAACAGGTTGGCCCCACATTTCCTGTATGAATGTTATGAGTCTCGAGGCGAGAGACCCGTGTGCACTGAGCCCACCTAAGCAGATTAAAGCCGTACACTGTAAATTCCTCCACCTCCCACATCCCTGCTTCGCCTGTCTGAATCTGATACGTCTCTCGCTTTTGAAGTTATTGCCGTACAGTCTCTGGAAGAACCAGAGCGTGGGTGAGGGGATGTGTTTTGAGAACATAGAAAAGTAATGGCAGCCATGTGCTGTCTTTTACTAAATGTTAAAATCTCAGTTAGACGAGGTCACCACTGAAAATGCTGAGTTTATGGTTAGTCACATGACAGTATTGTGGATTGGAGATGTCGCCCTAGGCTTGCTCAATTTGGGATCTGCCTTTTAAGATAATATAATATTGTAAAGCTGCTTTGAGACAATGCACCAATGTAAAAAGTGCTATATAAATATATTTGACTTTGACTATGTAGAAGACTCCAGCATATTCTTACAAATATTACACTGAATTACAGAATATTAAAAGCTTTACAACCATGTGATAGATTCTGCCAAGGGCTTTATCCTCTTGAACTGAATAAAGAGGCAGACATTTGTTTTACTAATTCACTGTTCATGGAAATCTCAAGAAGATTATTTTCAAGTAAATGAACATTTCAGTAAAACATATTTCAGTTTCATCACTTGATTTTACAAATCTGTATTCCATGATAATTAAGCTGATCAAAATCATTTCAGTAGAGCAATATGTCCTGTTTTAACACAAAGTGCTGCCCAGTTGCTACTCTAGTTAACAGATGTTTCATGCAAATTATGCAAGCACAAGATTACTCTATTACTTATACCTTAGTTAGTCTTACTATTTATCTAGAGATGCAACTGGCACTAACTGTAATAGGTTTGAAATTCAGATACTGTAGACGTCTTGATTGGAGATCTTGGCATAGTAAAGTATTTTGTAATTGGATATCCATAAAAGGTGCAGACAAAAAGTCTGAAACTACTAGCAAATTGCAAATAGTAATAAAGATCTAAAACACAAGCAACAACTACATGAAGACCAAAGCAAATCAAGAAGTGACTTTCTGGATTTTTCATTACTGGAATTTACTACTCATTTTCACTAGTGGTCTATATTTGGAGGCTATAATGATTGCAGTCTCTGTTAACCTTTACACGACCCAAGAAAAACTTTTACATGACGAATATAAAATAAGACTATACCTTACTATAGACATTGTATATATAGGGGTGATGTGATACATGGTAAAGATATGCATGTTGATGCGTGTTCTGTTTTCAGTGGTTTGTTTATATGTAACATTGCTTTCAGTATCGGTTTCAGACATTTCAGTGACACACACAAGGTTACACCCATACACAAGGTTACATCTGGAGTATTCATATACATAGGCTCAAGTCGAGTATGAGTGTACATATGCCAACTAGTATCAGTGACATTTTAAAGTAATCAATCAGACTAATATGCATGTCTTTGGACTGCGTGAAGAAACCGTACCCGGAGTAAACCCACGCAGACATGGGGAGGAGATGCAGACTTCACACAGAAAGCTCCCTGGCCACTCTACCCTAGAATTACCCAGGACCTTGTGTTTGCTTTGAGGCAGCGGTACTACCAAGCCACCTGTTTGTAGTGAGCTTGTTGTTTAATTTGTTTTTCAATTTAAGATAGCACTTAGATATAGGTGTTTTTTAATGATGTTTTGGTGAAACTGTTAAAATAGCACATTTTATTGCACTAGCATTATTTACAACCACTTCTCATTTATTTTAATTACAGAGCAGAATTGTTATTTATCAGAAATAAAAAGTTTTCGCTCAGTTACTTAGTATAACGTGAAGCTGCAACAGGGTTTTTAAATTATTAATTTTTTTTACATTTTAAACCTCTGTTTCTATTCATTTCTTTTAATTGCAGGGCTCTAAACATTTATTTTTACAAGTAAATTATAAGTATATGCAAGTAAAATGTCAGCCTGTCATTATTGGTCTATTTGTACTGTTTCTGTCTCTCACCAGTATCCACATTAAGTTACATTAATTTACATTTAAAGCATTTAGCAGATATCCTTATGAATACTGATTTATGATATAGCTTATATATAGCTTTTATGTATTCTAAATTGTAATTATAAATCACATACGTCTTGTTACAGTGGATGGCTCAAAATCACCACTACCCCTGTCTGGGCAGCTTTTGTTAGACGGCAGCACATGAAAGTCAGAATGCAGCATTGTCTTTCTTGAACAGGTTATACAAGCCACGATATAACAACGTTTAAAGCTGTGGTTACAATTACAGTTATGTAATGTTACATGACATAATGATGTGTGTCAGCTTACACCAGTGTGAGAGAGCAAAAATGTGATCGTTCTTTATTCTTTTGGTCATTGAAAAACAAAATATGACTTTACTAATCTTCCTTTCATGTGAACATCTTTAAAAGACAGGAAGTGAGCGCATCAAAAGCATGGCCGATAGTGTGGCTGACATGCACGACTGATTAAGTGTGCTTACGGACAAGGTTGCTGGAGAAAAAAGCTGCTGGAGAAGAGTGAATGGCAACTGGCGAATGCAGATCACTAAACAGCCTCGAATGCACAGGCAGCTGCCAATAAAAAACAACTGGTCATGGCATCTAGGTGGCAAGATTCATCAGTGAATCAGGTGCTTTAAAGCTTCGGCGGGGGAGTGCTGTAGCTGAAAGATGACCTCAGCGAATGATCAAAAGAGCCAACGCAAGATCTTCTTGGGTGGTCTGAAAAGATGAGCAGCCACTGTTTCTTGAATGCAGTTCAGCTGAGAAGCGAAAAGTGTGTGTGTGTGTGTGTGTGTGTGTGTGTGTTTGTCTATTACGTTTATAGGCTGGCAATGATTTTTATTTTCTCGCTTGACGGAGAGGGGGAAAAAAAGATTACAGCTTTATGCATTGTTTTCCTCGCTGACCTTGTGTTTTGGTTTAAGTTTTTATGACAGGAGCATGGGAGATTGCTTTTCCTTATGGTAGTTTTATGGGATGGCCTATATTTTTAGTATTTCTACAGTTTCAGTGCATTTTGTACACAATCTCGCGCCAAGAAAGTCAAGCACATCCTTTCATACAGTCTTTAGGACCTGGATCTGCACAGACGAACCCACCGATGATGAAATAATTGGCAGCACTACACTGAGTTGTGTATGTCAGTGTAATCAACCAGTCCACAGTCAATATTTATACAACCCATTTCAAACTAACAAATGTGCCTGCACTCTTTCCTTTCTCATCCTACAGCGCAGGAACAATATATATCCACAGGCAGGCCTTCACTCTGCATAAACATGTTTAAATAAAAAGGAACCCACGGAATGCCCGTTTAATTGATTCATTCTGGCCCTGTGCTGTTTGCAGAAGGGCCCAAATGTGCGCTTGTAATGCAAACCCAGTGGTTAGAAGTGGTTTGTTTGGTTAAGACAAAAATGGCTCGAATGCCAGTCATGTTAGGGCTCTGTATTGAACTCATCCATGTGCTGCTGTCTACAAATTGCATGCATTGCTGTCTCCATTCTAAATCAGAACTGGAAACAATCGTATGGTGGTGTGTACTGTATGGCACTGTAGGTTAAACGTGTTTCTTTCAACGTTATAATTAGACACATGCAAGTGGCAGTAAAACGTAATGAAGGGAGCAAGGAGACTGGCAGAGCTCTTTTCATGTGGCCAGGCGCAACATGTTGAGGAGCGTTGAGAGCTGGTCCACATGTGTCCTCGGGTGCTCTGGCTTTGAATTTTTGCCCACGTAGCGGCCCTGGAAAACTTGTCAAAATACATTCAGTGCACAGATGCAGGAGTAAGATATTACCACAACTTGTGTACTAGAATGCTACAGTTTTTCCATTTCAGGTTTAAACCAGTGCCTTTTTCTGGTCACTGTCATGGTGGGGTCTAGTGGACTTGCATAAGGGAAACAGATCACCGACATGCCCTGAACATGATGACTGAGGGAGGATCCTCTCCTTCTTAAGACTCAGTAGTCATGGCTGCATATGATTCCGACTGAGGTCACCTCCAAGACTTGAACCGGTGACCTGAAACTGTGGTGCAGCATCAGAAATGAGAAGAGTCAGGTCTCGTGTTCGGTAATAGCACACAGAACAGAGTCTATACTGAATGTGAAGAACCTCTATTCGAACTAATAGAAAAGTTTCAAAAATAAAAATGCTATGAATCGCAAAGAAGCAACCTTTCCACAAGGTGGTGCCATTACGGCTAAAAATGAGCCAATCATGATTTCTCATGCTTAGTGGGAGTACACGTGATGCTAAATAGAATTAGCAAGTTAATGTACTTTATAGATTAATATTGAAGTATGGATATATTTAATGCGCTGTTATTTTAAGGATGTTAGTATTGTTGTGTTAATTTTGACCAATTTAATCCCTTTATTACTATAATCAATCACTGTACAAGAATACCCATTCTCCTCAGTGGTGAGATCCAGCTGTTAAACAGCAGTTCCTGAAAGGCTAGGTTCAGGTTTGGGCAGTGTGTTTATAAAACCCTGTGACGGACTGGTGTCCTTTCTGAGATGTACCTTCATGCCTGTACTACAGGAGTAATCCTGAGTTAGGTTTCAGCCTCTCCTCCACAACCCTGACCAGTATAAGTTGGGGTAAACATATTATTTTATTGGACATACAGCTGCACCTGTGTTCCATTCAAGCATCCATGCTCCACAGTTTAAACCTGATTGTAGCTGGTTTGATTCAAGCTCTGTAAAAAAAAAAAACCTTTAAACGCTTTTTCATTGAGTGATTTCACTTTCAAATCGAGTTTCACATATTTTGTCTCCCTTTTGAGCATAACAGAACCAGTACACTGCATGTACGAAAACTGGACATCCCATTGACTGGCGCGATGAATAAAAAAGTGCACAGATAGAATACCGAGGCTCAGTGTATACAAGAAAAGTAAGGCCATGCCTGAGTGAGATGGACTAGTAATGGAAATCAGACCATTAAATTGGTGTGTTTAATAAACCTCTGCCTCTGTGAGTAGCTGTGGTCACACACCTGTGTTGACAAGTGTGCTGTCCTTGTGCAGCTTTCGAAACGGTGGTATAAACACTGCGGTGCTAAGGTCGGATGAGCTGCCAGCGTCTGTTTCATATCACTTGCCTTTAACGCCCAGGACTTCCATCTGTGTGGTGCACTGTTCCTTCACACGAAACACTTTGTAAGAGAACACACTATAAGAATTCATTCACACTAATAGCATTTTCACACTGTGCTGTGAATGCTGCCATACAGCTGGAAAAGAAACTCAGTAACACAGCCAACTGGGCGTAACATAAACATGAAGGGTGTTCTTAGATTGAGAAGCATTAAAGGAAAGTAAACAGAATTTATTATATGTATATTTTGCTCTCATTGTTTTTTCCTGTGGTAGGTATCTGATCTATTTTAAATGCTTGCACATCTGAAACAGATAACTAGCACTGCACAACTCTACATTACTTGGCTTTTATGTAGCTGCATCTGGAACAGAACTGAAGTCTGAATATGTCTCCTTCAAAACTAAGGTTTATAATACAGAGCCTGTTTCCAAATTCCATATTTAAACAATTTGACTGCCCCCTATTGGCGGAAGTGACACCAGAAAACACACGCACAGCGCGGTGTGACAGATGAATCTATCCAACCAGTAACAGAAAATAACCAGTTTTATTAACGAATAGCAGACGTTTTGCACAAATGACCTTTTTTGGCTTGTTAGGGATGCTTTCTGTGACACTTTTAAAACGTTTCAGAACATTTAGAGCATTTAACAGGGGCTCAAGTATCACTTACAATTGGGTTGAGCAGAGGAAGGTTAAGATTAAATGCTCGGTGGTGGCATGGTGGAGCTTGACCACTAAACCTATCACTTTTAATAAACAGCCCTAACCTGTTAACATATTCTACAGGGCAAAATAGCAAACCTGTTAAATATTAGGTCTTTAATGGTCTCAACAGCAACCTATTGATCAATAAAACAGCATGAATTAAACAAATAGATAATGTAAATGAGTATGAGCTATCTTGTTCCACTCAGAAGTAATGGATCAGTAGAAACAGCTGAGGGGTAGCTGAAAAATGTTCTCTATATGGCTCAAAACTGGAATCTGACAAGACCAAAATATGAACCTGACAAGCTTGAACGTCTTCAAGTTCCTTCACCAATTCTGGTGGTCTTTGCATTGTGAACTGGGGCATTGTCTCACTGAAAAATGAAACGTGATTGTTCCTTTGAAAGCAAAGCTTTCAGAAATATTTTGCATACCTCAAAGCATTAATTGACTTCTCAGTTTCAGTACCAGTTGCTAAAAAACACTTCCCACACCATTACAGCACTAGCTCCAAGCTTAAAGCTACTGTTTTATTTCTCCCCAGTTCTTCGAAGAATCCTCTCTGGACCATCACCAGGCAACTCGAATCGTGATTCAGTCTACATGAATCTGCTGATTCAATCTTTCCATATTATACCAGAAACTTAATTCTGTGCTTGATGCTTTTCATTGACAGTGATTCCTTTTTGACACATTTAAACTTGCATTAGGAAACCTTCTGGTTATTGTTCCTCTGGAAAGAGTCTTATTTTCTGAGGTCTTGAATTCTGCTGACAGCTTAGCAGCTCCTGTGGCTGGGGAGTGAGAAATAGTTTCTGGAGACAGCGATTCCTGAGGACTTGGGTTCTAATACTGGGCTCTGTTAGAGACCCACACAGATAGGGATAGAACATCCAAACCCCACACAGATGGAGTCCAGATATGGAATTAAATCTCTCGAGCAGTAACCACTGTTCCACCATGTTGCAATCAACGTAAAGTGTTAGATAATTTTATGTTTCATAAACCTAAGAAAACAAGACCATAACCAGGATAATGCACGTTTTTTGTCTCAGTGATGTGTAAAAGCCATTGCTCTCTAAGAAAAAGATTAAGCACAGAATGGCTTTTGGCAGAATAAAGAAAAGTTTGACTCAGGAGAGTTATTCATATATTCATATTCATATATATATGAATAATGAGAGTTATTCAGGAGAGTTGTTCGGACTGATTAATCACGATTTAAGTTCCATGGTGATGGTCCAGAGATCTGGTTAGAAATGCACAGTGACTGTATTTCTACTGACCATATGCATGATGTGAGAAACCTGGTGACCTTTACCATGACCAGTCCATGAATGCTTTGGAGAATATGGAGCAGGGAAATATTACAGAAAGGCTTACTTTCCATAATTTAAAGTTTCATGTTTGCATGATATTCTTCAACAAGTCAATGTTCCACTAATACAGTGTGTCTTTAGATTGAATGTATTTAGCTCATGTTTTGGTCTGACCAGTCCACATTTGAACCCTATAGAGAATATTTGGTGTCTCATTTAACACAAACTAATTCCTAATGAACTTTTTGAAACCATTAAGTGGAACTTAACTGACTTTTAACTGACAGTTTATCCACAAGAGTTAATAATTTAGAGTCACGAAAAGGAATGTTACTTTATCTACTTTTTCTAATTCCCTGATCAGTTATTTGTTGTTGAGACTATTAAAAGCTTAATATTTTGATATTTTGGCCTTGGCTCATTTTTACCCCAGGGATTATTCTCTAATCACTTAGTTTATGTTTATGACTAAGGGAACATTGAATCTGTGTCATCTTATGTATTTATTACACAATGAAATATAAATTAATTGTACCATGTGCCAGAAACATTTTGTTAATTTCTACAGTTCATTAATAAATTTTGCTAAAAAAAAAAAAGTATAAAATTAAAATTGTTTTCCCCCTCTTCACCTTAAAAGTGAAGAGCCAAGATGGCTCTACGTCACCATTTCAAGCTGACTGAGTTTTGTGGGTGACCCAGATACTTACTTGTATACACCACCTCCAGGTTGGACTCCATGGGGATGTCCTTGTAAACCTGACTTGGGCAAATCATACTGGCCTGTTATTTTACTTTTTATAAGGTACAAGAGGTAAGAGGTAAAAGTTTCTGATCTTCCCCAAGGTTGTTGATAAACTTTTTCATAGTTCTTAGAACCTTTATCACTTGTTTCCACTCCAAGAAGAAGCCAACAAAGCTCCCTATACACGACATTGTTCTAGATGCCATGTATAGGGAGCTTTGTTATTTCCTGCTTCAAAGCATAGTCTTTTCTTGGCGCATAAGAACCTTGAATGATGTAAGAATGTTCTGATTGGTCTGGACGTAAGAATATGGCAACTGGTCGAGATGTAGTGACACAACTGCAGAGTGATTGGTCCAGTCATAGTAACGCAATTGTATAGTAATGCAAGCAACCTGTGTTGAGCTCAACAGCCATGTTTAAATACACTACTACACTGGCAGCGGTATAAACAAAATAACTTTTTGCTAAAAATTAACTGGTGGGGCCAATGCTGAAATGAGCTCCCAAATTAGTCCCTAGAACTGTTTGGTGCAAGGTCAGCCTGAGTGATCCTACTGGCAGCATCACACTATCATTCCCATTGCTCTAAGGATCACTGGAGATTTCATGTCTCAGCTTTTGAATGGGGAGGAATTATGACTCTCTGTTGGTTGGGAACTCCTGGGGATCTTCCAGGCTGAAATTTGTTGCCTTGCATAAAGAAGGATGGGTTATTCGCCTCAGTATTGTGCCACTGCCACGCTCAAAAAGAGACTTTTATTGTCAAATTAAGCTATATAGCGCACAAAAAACTAATGAAATATCCTCACATTTTTGTGAGCACTGTATTTGAACAGACGTGTTTAACATCTTATTATTATCATCATCATATTACTAATCCTGGCAATAATTCTGAAGCTGGCTGTAGGCTTTATGGAGACAAGATCATTATCAAGTAGACCCACTATTAGGCATACAGTTCAGGCATATGTGTAGAAGGCAACCTATTGTCACTAAGTTGTATTAGGATCAGAGTTGTAAGATGCCATTTGCTGGACGAACATGCACAGTTGTTAGTAATGCTTTGACATTACTGATTTGAATCCTTGTTTAATTAATTTTGGTTTACCAATCACTGGCACTGACAAACAGAAACAGTGCAACAATAATGACTATCAATGGTAGTAACCAATTTTTTAGTAACCCAATTCTATTCAACAGCGAGGCAGCTTAAAATAATTCATGAAGGGAGAAGGCAATGGTGGAGGAAGAAAAGAAAACAGAGGTTACTCTGCTCGGTAGGACTCACTGGGTGGTTCTGTCTGTTTATTTAGTCTGCTGAGGTGATGGGAACCGAGCAGTCCCTGCTGCCAATTTCATCTGCGTGGAGGAAAATATTCATATGAACAGACGGAATCCAAGGAAAGCGGAGAGTCAAACACACTCAGGGGCCAACAGACACAGAAACAGGCTTCACATGAAACAGTACCAGACTGAGAAAACGCTGGCAAACGTCTCAGCCCTTAGTTCAGCTCAAATAATGAACACACCCAAAACGCGAGGGACCTTTTTAGCTTTGGGTTGGGCATCTCAGACACATAAGATTAGCCAAGCCAAAAACCAATCAGCGGAGAAGTCCTGAATACTTACTGTAGACCTTTCTCCACTACATAGATGGGGGTTCTGGAATGCTTACAAAGCGGTTCAGCCTTTTGATACTAGCAATGAACAACGTTTAGTGCAATATTAAGGTGCTAATTGAACTTCTAGAAGTCAGTAACAACAATTTGCCAGAATTTCAATGTGCTGCCACTATTGCCTAAACATTACAGGCAGTCTTAATGAAGCAATACAGCTTTGTGCTCATGCCCCATATAGTCCTCTCACACTAATGATATATAACCCAAAACCTTTAAAATTTGATCTTTTAATAGGATCAAAAAGCACAGGAAGTTTGGCTTATCCTTTCATTTTGTTCATATTAAACACTATCTAACTGCAATACTGCGTTGTTCATTCCTCATCAGGTAAACAGCACAGCACAGGCTACATGTCAAATTTTCTATAAATGTCCCACCCTGATTTCTTATGGTCATTGGTTGGCCTCCCAAACCGGCATAACAGGGACTTCATTGACAAAACCATCAAGCACCCAGTTAAAAATGGTGGATTGCTGCAAAACTTGGCATTTCGTCATACACCAGGAAACTTTGTAAATTATTACAGGTGGGACCTAATAAGACACTGGATCTTGCCACAAGACAGCATAAAAAACTATAAAAAGCGTCTACTTTTTGGTGGTGTACCTCTTGATGAGAGATAGTTAAATGGTAGCCACAGCTGGGCCCGTAGATCCTGTGCACTCAGAGTTCGCTGAAGCTGGTGTTCCAGCTGGTCCCATATATGCTTAATTGGTGATAGATCTGGCCACTGGGCAGGCCAAGGAAGTGTTGAAATACGGCAAAGACCTTCCTGGGAAACCCTTGCTGTGTGAGAGAGGGCATTACTCTGTCATAAGAGTAGACATCACCATAGACACATAGTGGTAATAGTAATAAGTAAATATAAATGGGCTTTTCACAAGACAACTGCAAGCAATATGTAAATGAGCCATAGAGACCACTGAAAAGGAGTTGAACACCACCAGCATAATTTACTGAAACATTATGCGAAAGAATGAGAACTGTTCTACAAAGTTAAGAATGAAAGTCACCTGTTCCACGAGTCCTGTGTTCATATTTGATGTGATGATTGACATAAATCCCAAATACTTTTCAACTTGTGACAAACTGCACTGGTCTGAAACAAATTTCCATGCAGGAAAAAGGCATACATTTCTAATTTCACTTCAGGTTAAATATGGAATAATAAATCTTTAGGCATAACTTCAATTCCATATTTAAAAATGGCAACTTTGGGCAAATTCTGGAATGCGTGTGAAGCTACTGTTCATAAAAACTCAGAGTCATGCAGCTGTTTCTAGAGTCTGTCAGGAACAGTGACAGGTGAAATTTTGCCACTCATCATGATGATGTGATCTTTACTAATGAAGCACAAAGTGATGCCTGGCTACAGCCGGAGTGAAATAGGCTTTTTAATTTCTCAAGGTAGAACTAAGCAGGATTAAACCATAAAACTATATAATACTAATTGTTTACCATCAATGGAACTTATAGTTAAGAAAATGAAATATGGGTTTAAATAGCCATAGCCTTTGTTGGCATAACCATAGATAAATGCTTGGAGCATGTCTATATGAAGCCTTAGTGCCTGGGTGGTCTGAATCAAATTCCAGCGACCTCTGATCTTCAGCTTTCCCTGAGCACATCACTGACACCCGGTTAATAAAGGGAACATGTTTCAGCAATACTGACAAGTTAAGCAGTCCTGACAGCATATAATCATGTTCTAACTAATTGTTGTTGAGGTTTGCCCCTGCAATCACAGCCCCGATATCTGCTGAAAATCATGCAACACTGCTATGTGCTGTTAACACAAAACTGGAGGCAAAAGGAATACAGTAAAAAGTCGATCAAAATGGTAAATAAAAAAATAAAAGGGAAACTGGAAAACTACAAACTATAAAAGGGAAACTATTAATTTGTTGCTTCATAGAAGAAAAGCTATTGAGTATTTTGTTCACAAATTTCAGCATATTTACATAGTTATTTCCTATTTATTTATGTATACAGTATCTGCATAAATTTATATTTAAATTATATGTACGGACAGTCCTGTGACAACTCTGCTTAAATTACGTGTTGTCATTTAAATGTTAATTCATGTTTTAGGCTTAAGTAACAGTGAAATCTACAGAGTTAGTCTTGCATTAAATGAATTAAAATGAAAGACATTTCATAAGTTCTGGATCAGGATCTTACTTGTGTTTTATCTGAACCCAAATCCCAAAAGACTGCCTCTGTTTATATCATATCAACACCAAGAACCATTCTGACCTTGTATGGGTTCAAATTAAATGTAACAAAAGTGTTCATTTTTAACACTGCAATAACATGGAAAAATCAGCAGAGTGGTGTTTAAATATGGTTTGGACAAGTTTGTATATTTTATGGAAATGGGTTTGGGGAAAACCACCCAGTGAGTATGGGGGTGTGTTGAGGTGGGGGTCTTGCAGAAGAAGCTCGTGGGCTGCAGGGCCTCACACGGAGACATGGGGCCACCCAGTATTAGGTCAATTTTGTTTATTTTCATCCTTTGAGTCATTGTTGTGCATTGGATGTTTAGTAGACCTTTGATTAATCCAGGTCAGCTCTAGCTGCTTTGAACTGGTGTGGGACTGTGTGGGTCTGTAAAAGGTCAAAGGTGGACATGGAATAACTAGAAGACTGCAGTTCTTACGCCAGTTTGATATCTGTTGAGAATCAGTACTACAAGCATTTAAATCACCATAAAGAGCTTCACTGTCCATCCAGCCCACACGGCAAGGAATGTTGGTGCCATTTTGGAAAACCACTTCAATTTTCTGACCACATTACATCAACCACCAGATCCTGCAGATTTCTTCTGCACAACATCAGAAGAACATGTCCTTTTTTAGACCACAGAAGCTCCTCAGATCTTCATACAGGCTCACTTAATTTCCAGACTCTGCCTTCACGCTCCATTAGAGAATTCAGAATGCTGCTGCTCGCCTGGTGCACAGTCAGTCTGCTCATGTAATTACCTTACTGAGGTCACCACTGGGCACCTTCTGCAGCTACGATCAAAATGTTCATACAGAACCTCGATAACAACTGCAGTCTTCAGCTATAGTTATTTTACACTAATCATTCACAACAATGAAACCACATCCTTATTTCTACACTTAGTGTACCTACACTGGGCCTATGTTTTAGGCTATGTCTGGAACATGACCATCCTCTTGGAAGCCGCCATTTTGGATCAATGGCAAATTTTTCGAATTGGAAGGTGATCATGTAGCATATCAAAAAAGACCAGAATTGTATCAGAAAATCAGTTTTGCAATGTCCCTGTTGTTTTAAAAGCTACCAACACAATGTTCAAAAACTTTGTCCATCACAGGTAAATGAAGACGGAATTGATGTTTCTGAGGGGAATGCAACTGCCATATCATAGCCACAGACTGCAAAAACTGACACCCAGAACGACCAACAATTTCACACACCACTGTTGTATCCCTCACAGCCAAATTCTGAGACACCGGGACATTGGATGACAAATGATCGTCCGAAGAGCGCTACCAACAAAGAAACTTCAATATTGGATTTGGCGGTGCACAAAGTATCACACAGCAAGTCCTGTGTTTTGACTCACCCTGTATACAGGTTCACATGCTGTGCAGTCTCTTGCTCTGCCTATTTAGTTAATAGCATTTTTTTACAGTTAGAAACTTGTATAGTTCCACTTTAACTATGGAACTATGTAACATTACAGTGTGTTTTAAGTCTGCTAGTATTAATATGATTTGGATGTCACATTTTAAGTGTACACAAACTGTTAACTACACTAAATAAAATCATCAACCTTGATTTGTTGGAATTGAGTGAAACTTTATATGTCAATGACTTATGTGATACAAAGTTATTACAATATTACAGTGAAAAGATATAGTATGTTTATTTGGGGATTGTCCAAATTGTCCAACTTAAAATTAACCTTTAGGATTATTTTTTGTTTTGCTAAATAAATGTGTGTATAGCTTACATACATACATACATATATAAGCACTTCAATAACTATAAAAAATAAAAAATAAAATAATGATGCAGAAGACAGGCAAAAATTCCACAAAGCAGTTCTATCTCAAAAGTTTTTGCATGGGGGTGGCTGACAGGATTGGTGTATCATGTATCACAATGAGAATTTGTTTTAATATATATCTAGTATCAGTTTATGAAATAACAGGTAACGAATACTTCTAGATCAGTTACCATTAGGGCAGACTTTTTTATTGCTTGTTTCGCGGATCCGCCGACGATAATATTTAAAGAATACAAATTTCAAATTTGTATTTCGCTGATCTGCCGCACAACCAATGGTTTAAATTCGAAAAAAAAATCTTTAAAAAAAAAAAATCCGCCCTCCGATGGAGAGCTATCCATTTTCTTCTGTTCATTTAATTTTTTCCGCCCTCCATCATACGAGGGGAGCGAATAGTTCTTTGGGAAGCCTAACACCTCAATAGTCTGTCCAAACAGACGTACTCAGTTAAACCGCGCAGCGCGAATCAAAAACCCGCGCAACTAATTGAACAGCGCAGCGCGACCAAGTGACCAGCGCGGAGAGGACTAGTGAGCGAGACTGGTACAGTCTGACAATGAATTTACAGAGATTTTAATTTTATTTTATATGTTATATTATTTGTATTTAATGCAAACACCAGTGTTGTTCGCATTTATTTTGAAGGGTTACACGCGTGTTTATTAGCAACTGAAAGAGCTTGTCAAAGCAGAAATTTCAATGATTTAGAATATAACGAGGCTGAAGTTGGCTTCTTATTTGCAAGATTCTTGAGTTTTCCTGTCCAGATGCATTACATAAAAAGGCACATAAAACACAAAAAATCTCTGTAAATTCATTGTCAGACGGTATATATGTAAACATGTAACTAAACCTATCTGCATGGCTGAATCCAAGTGACCTATCCAGTCTCGGTCACTGGGTCACGCAGCGCTGTTCAATTAGTTGCGCGGGTAATTGATTCGCGCTGCGCGGTTTAACTGAGTACGTCTGTTTGGACAGACCTTTGATGTGTTCGGCTTCCCATAGACAACGTGGCCACGGTCGTCTTTAAGGATGGCCCCAAGCGGTGGGTTGGAATATTAAAACCTGACAATGACTGGACATGTGTAGGTGCCTTTGTCACGTCAACAGACTCACCGGACGAGTGGAAAGAAAGCCGGATAGTGAAAATACAGGGATTGACGTATCCCTGCGGAACTGTCAATCCGATGGACTTAAACGTAAACACGCCAATGCGAGTTGTGAATAACTTTGGTAAGATATGACAACATTTTGCATTCAACTCATGTCAGTTTCCATCCATCCACAAGGGTGTAGTCACAAGGTGAAGTGTCCAAAGATAGCAACCAACATAGACAACAGTACATTGGGTGTTGCTTAATGAAACTATGATTACACCCTCGTTTCCTTTCCAATTGTATAACATATCTCCAGTGAAACCATGAAATTATATAAAAACATTTTTGGAACCGTTTTCTAAAAAAAATATCTAGAATATAGAGTACAATTTAATTGTATGTTAAATAAATCTTATTTTAAAATAAAATAAAATTCCTTCCTTCCTTGTATTAATTCTACACAATCCTCGAGAAATTGAATTGATTTTTCTTCCTCCTCAGTAGATTCTTAAGTAGGGACATCCGAGGAACAACCAATTAAAAAGCCTGGCCTTACTACCAATAGCAATAATGAATTTGAATTCTTTCACATTTCATTCTAAACATCCGGCCAAACATTATCACTAAACTAGTGCATGGAACAGTGTTAAGTCTTTTCTGCTCTCTAATACCATCTAGGAAATTGTTTACCCAAAGCTTGACCAGCCAAGGGATTGGACCAGAGACCTGAACACCAGTTCTGATAGGTCTGAGGTAAACATTTATTTAGTGAATAAAATGTTTAAGATTACAACAACAAACATACATAATTAAACAAACAGTAAAAACGAGTACATTTAGAACAATAACACAACGAAGGCTTGTCTTAACATTTAAACAAACCAAACTACATGATTTGGTCTTGTTGGGGGGGGGTGTCATGACAGATTTGGTGACCTGGCCTTCAGTGCCTCAACAGCTGTTCGTAGAGCCTGGTAGGATTCTGGAAGAAAAAAAACAACAATAGGCTTTAACCATTACCTTTCATTTCATTTCCATCTTTCAGAAATTAGACACAGGTATAACGTACCTTGTAGTTTCTCCATGTAAGCATCGATTTTGGGCAAATCCCCGACAATGTCATATGACGCATGTTCCATGGCTTTGGCAATTTCACTGCTTCCCTAAAGAATATCAGAAAGGAAGTGACAGTTTTTGCATACTTCTTAAATTGACTGGTTTACAATAGTAGAACGCATTCAGAAGATTTCATTATTTGAACGTATGGCTGAAAGTTTCACTTATTGCATGTGAATGTTACAACCCTACGTGAGTACTCTGGTGGAAGGATAACCGCACACACACCTGCAGATCCTCATAGAACCTTTCCTCTAACTCAGATATCTGACCCATGGCTTCAAGTTCTGCAGGGATTTGCTCCTGAAAACAGACATCTTTTAGAATGATACCCTTCACCTTTATACCAAGTCCAAAATGCAGTTTGAGAGTTGGAGTACAGTTTGATTGAAATTTTGTTTAACTGAAAACCCCACGATCCACACTTACCGCCTCGATGAAGCTGCTGCCCACCACTGATTCCTCTGATAGTTTAGTGTTCTCCTTTGCCCCTCCTGTAGACAAACCATTCAACTCCTTCACCCTACCAGCCAGATTGAGACAGGAGTGTGAAATCAAAACCCACCACAAGAGGGAGCATTCAGACAATTTACTAACAGCAGCACAAACGAGCTATAAAAAGTGAGTGTGTACCTGTCGGCATAACGTAGTGTATTCAGTGTGTAATCGCAAGAGCTCATTCCAGGTGAGATCATGGCAATCTGAAAGGCATGACACTGAGTTTATACTCCTCTCATAAATAAGACAATATTTGACAGTAACACAATATAACATGTTAGATGAGCAGTGCTTTGCAGTTCTGGTGTATGTTGATTTTGCTCTCAGTTCTAAGAATGATAAGCAAAGCCAAAAAATATATTTTAAAAAAAGCATTTTTAGGAGACATTATGTATGTTATGTAGCGTAATCCAAATGAAACATAGAGACACCAATGGATACACAATGCTCCAGAATGTGATGCAGTCAACTGGAAAGCAGTTATGCTGCTTAGTGAGCATGTAATTGAAATGCTTTGTAAGTAATGTCACACCAGCAAAAATAAAACAGGCTGATGAAAAAAAGTAAGGCCATCTGAAATCATGGGGGGAGGAGAAAAAAACCCCCCAAAAAACCAAACTTATTTGTTGGTCTTTAGTTTCCATAACAACAGACTTCTTCAACCAGATAAAGCCTACAGCCTGTAAGCATTGATGGAGGATTACATTTACAGCATTTAGCAGCTGCCCAGAATGACTTAAGTGATATAAACGATCAAAGCAATTGTGGGTTCATGGTCTTGCTTCAATCTCTGACTTTATATCTAAAAGGTGTTTAAAACTCAATCAGCAAAGCTGTGTCTGATACAGCCATACTATAAAACCCAATCAGTTACTGCAGTGCTGAGAATCATCCACCTCTCAAATAAGACCGGATCTGTGCAGGTCTTTAGCATTATAGAACAGATTTAAAAAAATAATAACGTTGGTAGAGGAGCAGATGGACTACAGTCTGATATAGTAAAACTACAAAAAAGTGCTTCTATATGGTAAGCAGGACTGATAAAATGGGGGTAAACACAATGAAATTGTCAAAGTGAGAGTTTACATCCATTCCTGCATGAAGCCTGAAACACAAAAACGTAAAGCAGTTCTTACCATGTTTTCTTTAATTCCCCAAAAGACATTTTTGACATTTCAAGATGCCAAGTGATTAAGTGTTCTGGATGTTATTTTGTACCATTCGTTCTGCAAACAAATATTAAGCTGTACAAACAGCATGGGGTTGTCGTCACATTTTTTGTTAATCTCTTAAGTTTCCACACATTCTGTATTGGGGGACAGGGCAGATTGCAAGCAGGCCAGTGCAGTATCCATACACTGTTCACCAGAGACCATGCCTCTGTATTGCGTGCAGAAAGTGTGTGTGTTGTTATCACAGAAGGACTTTAACTACATCATTACTAGCCCTAAACTGCCTCTCCCAACTTTTTTTGTGATGTTGTAGTTCTGAAATGCCAGAATGTATGTTTATTAACAAAAAAATAAATTAAACTGACCAGAACATGAACATATCTTTGGTTCATACCATTTTCAATTAAATAAAAGTAGAAGCAATTATAAGACACTGCCTTTTACACACTAATAATTTTGTAACAGTGGAGTGTTACGTGCACGAGATAGTTTGTTGTTTTTTTTCACCCGCTCTCTTTACCCACACTGTCACTCTGATCAGATGCTCACTGGAATCAGATGGGGCAGGCTCTCCCCTTTAAGACGTCAACTAGTTCCTTCAGTCAAGGAGGGTAGTAGGCAGAGGGTGGAGAATTTTAAGAGAGTGTCAGGACATTTGTTATATTCCTTTGTTTCTGTGTTTCCTTTTGTGTGTATGTTGGGAGGAACGATCAGTGTTGTGCGTCGTGAACCTATGGGGTATGAGAGTGAGCGCGTGATCCACTCCTGTTCACAGTTGGATGGCAAGGTAATTCATTAGTCACATTAAGAGGCAACCAAATCTGACTTACCATGCAGGTTCTGGAGTTATCGCCAATGAAGGAATCTCGTAGTACCTGAGTAAGCTTACTCATCCTGAAGGGAATGTGCTCACTGTTCTGCCCCAGTGATCGGATGCACTCCTGAAAATTTAGACACATCATCAGTAAGGGCACAGGACAGCACTTCAGATTTCTTCCAACATGAGGTGCAAAAGGCTCTAGTCTTAGGCACGTGTGTCCATCATGTGGGGAAGACCACATTTTAGAAATAAAACAAAAATCTTGTTTGCACCATTCTTACATTGTGTGAGCTGTCCATAAATAAATCAATAATTTGATTTTACTCATTTGATTACTGATTATAGTTCATTTCCAAAAATAATATTTGGAATTACAGCGGTGTTGCTTAATATCAATGATGGATTCTGAGAAACTGAACATGTGATTTGGATGTTGTCTAAACACACATTATATACTGTTATTAGCAATAATGGAATACTATAGTATACAGGTCCTGACTAAATACTGCAGTGCTCCCAATAGATTGACGGTCATATAATGATCTAGTTTTTTTCTTCTTCTAGATTTTCTGTTTTCTTCACATTATTAAATATGCACATTGCTTCAATCTCATACTCTCACACGCACATATATACTGAATGAAAAAATGTTTGATCTGACACATGCACATTTATGATTGCATTTGTGATTACAACAGATTATTTCAGGAGCTGAAATCTACGTGTTCATAAGGAGCGTAGCACCAGTCAATTAGCATTCAGTCTGATGATGTCATATGTTTAATAACATTAAAAAAAAAAAAAAAAAACATTTTCTGCACTGTTGTGCGTGTTAGTATTACAGCTGTACTAAAACAGCTAATGTCTCTGCCAAATTAATCTATGGGTTAAGTGGGTTAAAAACCTTACTGTTCACATTATACGATGTATAGGCGTATACCTTTAATGCTAGCAGACTGCGATTGATTTCTGCTGTCTCCAGCATGGTCTGCCGGTCATTGCTGCTGACATCTGTACCCCGCTCGTTTCCTGCCAGGTCAACCAAAGAGAACTTTCCATGAAGCACCTTGCGCCGCCTCAAAATCACCTGCAGGACAGCGTGTGAACGGGACGAGTTGGCATTGGCAAACGTCTGGCCAGACGTTCTATAACAGATGCAAAAACAAGTGATCCATTCAGTCATTAACATAATTATATTACCCCCTCCCCAAAGGTTAAAACAAACAGCGCACCAAACTGCAACTCTACTCCAAACTCGAACTGTGACCCTGTAATCACTACCAAATGAATCAAAAGCTAAATAAGTATACCTGCACGCACTGCCCTTCTCAATCATTTTTATAACATCATCAACAGATGCGACAGGCATTTCCTGCAGGCCAACAACCTGCACCTGCTGGTTTTCGTCCTCAAGAACACGCAGTTTAGCTTTCTTATTCAGCAAATCAAAAACCTGAAAACACAAATACTTTAGTCCCTTTAACTATCTATACTTGGTGAGAAACTTTTACCCTAGGTACTGGTGTTTTGTTCTCGCATCACAACAGAACAATTAAAAAAAATATTTAGGCATCAAAACTACAGAAATGGTAATAAAAACAACAACAATAATACAGGGTGAGTCAAAAGCTACTGGACACGGTGTGCGCTGCTTCGTGGTCTGCAAATCCATTGGTGAGCTTTCTTTGTCAGTAGCGCTTTTCGGACGATCACTACGTGACATCATCCAGTCCCAGTTGCTCAGAATGTGGCTGAGGGATGCAACAGTGCTGTGTGAAATTGGTGGTCTTTCTGGGTGTCGGTGAAGTCTGTCACCATGTTACAGAATAGGCGATTCTGATGTCTGCTGCTATGTTCTGTTACCAACAACAAAAGTTATGAACTTTGTGTTGATAACTTTTAAACTACAGGGATATTGCAAATCTAATGCCACCGATTTCTGAGACAATTTTGGTCGTCTTTGATATGCTACACAAATCACCTTCCAATTGGAAAATACTTGCACTTGTTCCAATACGCCATCTTTCAAGATGGCCTAAAAACCTAAAAACATAGTTCCCCTGACCTATTACTTTCTGGGGCATGCAGATATAATTTGCTCTTTTGTTTCTGAAATAAAAGTGTGTCCTGTGTTTTTGACTAACCCTGTACATTAAATGTATAAAGCATATTACATACAGAATACAGACCTCAAGGTGCTACAGGATAATACAAATAAACCATTATTGGCAAAATTATTACATTTCTCAATTCAGAATTTCTGTTTATGCAACACAGGGATGCTTTTCTTACACTTATATTTCTATTTTACTGAAAAATTCAATTTTGTTATATGTGACAACATAAAATCTATAATATACTGTGCAAATTATTTATATATACACACTGCTCACAAAAATTAGGGGATATTTCAAAATTAAATATCTCAATGGAATGTATCCTAATTCTTGTGATCAGGGAAGTATAAAACATGGAAGCTTTAATAATATTGGCTTTTTAACAGATGATGTAGAGTCGATCTAGAGTCAATATAATCCAAGGTTGACAAGTAATAATGAGATTATGCAACATTTGAAGAAAAAAAAAAAATACATTGCTGAACTTATATGAACATTTACTTAAGCGCTAAATGCACTGTCTCTGCAAGGTCTTTTTAAAAATGCCGAAATACTATAAAAATAATCAATGTTAAGTGCACCCCACATGGTAGCAGCATTTTTTTTTTTCGTTTTAAATCTCAGGCCCAGGTGAAAGCAGGAAGAGAAGAAACGCTGGAAATCAAGTTATTACCTTCTCATAAATTACTGCACTCTGACAATGTTCCCTCAGCAACTGTGTTTTAATCAATTAGTAGTCCCAGTTCATGAGCTACAACTTGCAATGCAGGCAACAAAGTTCATCTTCATATTCTCCACTATTAAGTACCGTGAGCACATGCATTGGCTGATGATGATTATTTAAAAAAGGCATTAGTCTGCCCCATGAATCAGCAGGCCATTATCAAAAATGATGGCATGATTACTTTTCATATAATAACGGACTTCATGCAAAATGCAGGAAACTCACAAATAAAAACAAAATAAATAAACACATAATAAAATTAAAAACCCAAACCCCAGTCTGTGTGGTGCAGTGTCATGGCTTTGTTTCTACCATGATGGAATGGCTTTTTGGGAAACACCCATTTGGATTGTAGATGGGTGGATCATAACAGTTCTGCAGGACATAATCGGATGCAAGAGGAAATAAACTTTAAATACCTCATATAATGCACTACAGTTTTTGGGACCAGACTACTGGGTTTCTCACCCTTAACCATGCCCCTTTGTTTGTGCTTCTGCAGACAAACACGCAGAGCACAATATGTTCTCCTTTGCTAATGCTGGATGATTACCATGCGTCTTATTGATAAGTGCACAGAGAGAAAAGAAAAAAGAAGTTCAAAATCAATTTCACATCTGTAATGCACAGTGCACAAACCTTTCCATTGTAGATCTCAAAAAAAGTTACAAATGGACACAAGTCCAAGGCGGCATATTTCTTCTGCTGCAGAAGAGTAAACACATCGTGTGCTGTAAGGTAAAGAGAGGTTAAGAAAGCAAGCTTACGGCAAAATGATTTTTATCTGCAATATGTAAACAAGTCACCTGCCAATGCATAGATCCCCTTAGAGCTGTTCTGGTTCTTTCCTGAGAAATCGCCTCCCATTGTCTATAAATGGTGTAAAATATTTTAGTGAGATATTCTGGAGTCTACAATGGGGGTCAAAAGTCTGTGACCACTAGTGAAAAAGCATGTTTGGATCTTTGTGGAGAAAGATTTATAATGCAGCAGGATAATGACCCAAAACCCAGCTCAATTCAGTCAGAAGTTTTCCTCCATAGTCAGCTTGCCTAAATCGAGCATTAATGTGAACACAAAGTCAGCGAAAGCCAAGGATTCAGTAACATCACAACATTTTCTTGGAATATTGTGAAAATCAATGTCAGCTGAAAGTGGGAATCCCCCCCATAAAGATTCAACTCTTCAGTCAAATTGTGGTCTCAGACCTTTGCCTACACTATATATCAGATATATAGAAAGATATATAGAGTTACAGTATACATACATGAGTCTTTCCACTCCCTGTCTGTCCATATGCAAAACACGTTGCCCTTCCTCCATCAAAGATAGTCTTGACGAGAGGTTTAGCTGTAAATCTGACAATATGAGAAATGCATTATAAAATTACTGTAATCATTTTCAGCATGGGCCACATCTGGTGGTATCTGCTAAAGGTTTCTGATGTTTTCAAAGGCCTAAATAAATCAAATGTAACTCTTTGGTCAACGCATGGGTCATATAGCCCAAGGGACTGTTCCTTTTCAGGCACCTGGTATTTAAGCCATAACTAGAATGTTCATCCAGTACTACATGTGAACATCTAATTTTGTATTTGTCATTTACATTTACGGCATTTAGCAGACGCCCTTATCCAGAGCGAATTACAATTTATACAGTCTTTCAGTCTAAGCAATTGTGGGTTAAGGGCCTTGCTCAGGGACCCAACTGCAGCAGAGGTGGGACTTGAACCCTTAACCTTAACCACTAGGCTACCACAGTCCCAGTCATTTGACTTAAACTCTTGTTAAGAGGAACCACCCCGTATTGTGATTGCAACTTCAGGTCCAAATTGCTTAATTATTAACTAAATAACCTATGTCTAAAGCAATTTAAAGCTCACGCAGTTGCAAATGTATGACAAAAAGACAAAATATATTTTCAAACAAATGACAACTTTGAGGACCTGCGAGTGCCCTGCAAAAAGGGACATTAAATCAATAACACTAATATAGGACCACGATTGAAGTACTGGTACAATTTGCGTCAGATGAAAGAACTACAGAATTAAACACTACAATACCTGTAAACCAAGTCATTGGAGGAATCTTCATCAAATGAGTAATCAAAGCGGAACGGTTGGTTGTCGAGATATTTAGTAAGATCAACCTTCTGCTTGGGTTCATGGAACAGAAGAACTCCATTTCCTGGGATGGTCACCACATCAATCTCTTTCCTAGCCATTTCTAAAAATACAATGAACACCAGACTGAAAAAAAAAGAACTTTATGCAGAAATGTGTAATATTGCATATTACGATTACTGATTTAATTTGCTCTTGGTAAGAACAGTTTAACTACTTACCTTTTTTATTGAGTGGCCGCTTGCGAACACAAACACAAATTCTGTGGAGCTCAACCTTAAAGTGAACATACAAATTACATTATAGGTGGTCATTGTAGCTAGAGGATAAGCCACAAATAAGATACTTTCCATGTCTGCAGTCAATTTTCACTATTCACTGATCAGCCAAAACAACTAAAACATTTACAGACTAATAATAATAATAATAATAATAATGTTGTAACACCTCCACATGTTAAGTTCGGAATATATTAAAAAGGTAAACATTCACTTCTCAAAGTCAACATGTTGGACACTGGAGATATGTTCAAAACTTGAGCAACTTTTACATACTTGCAAACTAATTAAATATCAACTAAAACATTTACTGCAGTGTCTGAATCTTTTCTAAAATTTTAAATACTAAAAATGATCACGAAAGGTTTTCTACCTTCAAGACTGTGATTCTCTTTCTTTCAGCAGGTGTCACAATGGTTTACTCAAATTAGTATTCAGATATTCAGCCTTGCATTAAATGTACGAGAGATTTTCTATTACAATTCTTAAAATGAAAATGGAGCACATATGGCTTTTTACAATAGATTCTTAGCTACTGTATGTATTTATATCTGGTCACCATCCATTTGACGAAAGAAGAAAAAAGAAGAAACATGCATTGCACTTGCAGAGGAGGTAGCTTTGATGTTTTGGATGATCTGTGGATGTTAATCATTGGTACAAAATAAACTTCTTATTGACTGCCAGCTTAATAGTCATGCAGTGCCTCACATATACACGGCTCATGAAAATTAGGGGGATTTCATTATGGGATATTTCATTTTGTAGTATCCCCTGTTGTTGTGTGAGCAGTACACATCTTTACCCCCTTAAACCTTTCCACATTTTTAGTGTTGGACTCGGAAATAAAAACCATTCATTTATTTTCTTATCCACTTGTTTCTACTTAAGGTTACAGGAAATCCGTTGCCTAGCCAGCAGCAAAGGGCACAAGGCAGAAACGCCAATGGGCACCAACCCATTGTAGGGCACACAAACCCATGCACACATTCAGACACTAAAGCAACTTTTGGTTGGTTTATTTATTTATTTGAATTATTTAACTATTTAGCACCAGTGGCTATTTCAGTGACACACAAGGTTACCTCAAAACTACACCATCTCATTCAATGTTTAAATTTTTTTCTTCCTACATTGTAAATTAATACTGAAGTAAACTCTGATTAATACAGATTCAGGTTATGAAGATACATGTAAGGAATCCTGTAATAAACTTAAACACGCTTTCAAAAGGTTTTAGATTTTGGATTCTTCAAAGTAAACACCTTTTGCGTTGATTACAGCTTTGCACACACTTGGCATTCTTTCAGTCACCTTCATAAGGTAATCACCTGACAATGGTTTTCCAACAGTCTTGAAGGAGTTCCCCCAAAGGTGCTTAACACTTGTTGGCTGCTTTGCTTTCACTCTGCAGGTTCAACTCATCCCAGAACGTCTCAATTGGATTTAGATCCGATGATTGACTCCAGGTCATCTGAGGCAACATTCCATCATCCTCTTTCTTGGTCAAATAACCCTTACGTAGCCTGGAGCTGTGCCTGAGCTCATCGTCCTGTTGAAAAGCTAATGATGGTCCTTCTAAGCACAAACCAGATTGACTAGCATGTCTTTGCAGAATGCTGTCGTAGCCATGTTGGCTGTCTTATGTCACCAGCAAAGTACCCAGACATAATCACACTTCGTTCTCCATACTTCATAGTGGGAACTACACTCACATGTTATGCATCTTACAAAGGAACACAAAAATCTCAACTTTGGGCTCATTAGACCAAAGGACAGATTTCCACTGGTCTATTCTCATTATGTGTGTTCCTTGGTCCGATCTTTGCAGCAATTCCACCAAAAAGTCCAGATTCATGCAGTCTTCTCAGTTAAGATGTGCGTTACTTGAGCTCTGTGAAGCATTTAGGTAGGCTATTATCTGGGGTACTGTTAACATGCTGTTTCTGAGGCTTACTCCTGTGCAACAGTGGTAACACTTGGTAACAATTCCTTTCCTGGGGCGGTACTGATGAAAGCCAGTTCCATCATGATATTGAGGGTCACTGCACTTGAGGAATGATAGACTATCTTCTTTCTTTACTTAGTTTAGGAGTTCTTGCCATTGAATACCAACTCTACCTCTTTACAATAAAACTGATGGTCTCAAACACATCAATAGGGCAAGAAACAACTCCTGGAAAGGCATAGCTGTTAATCGAAAGCCTTTCCTTTCCTTATAAAACTGACTTAGAAAATGCCAAGCTGTGCAAAGCTGTCATTTAAGCGAGAGGTTCCCCCTTTGAAAAACCTAATATATAAAATATATTCTGGTTTGTTTAACACTTTTGTGTTTACTAAATAATAATCCCATACATATTACTTCCGAGTCTTTAGCATTAACATACAATGTAAAAAATTGAAAATAATGAAAAACCACTGAATTAAAAGGTGTGTGTAAACTTATGGCTTATACTAAATCAGAACTTTTGTTTTTGGTACTATTGCAAATTATGCTGAGTTTATGATGACTAATTCACATCTATTGTGTAGATTCATGACATGTAATTCAAGTGAAGTTCATTTCAGTTCCACATTAAAACAACAGAGTTCAAGGGGTAAATAATAATTTTGTTAGTAATACAGTCACTTCCCTAATTATTACTGTTCAGTTTATATTGTTTGGACTTTACATTGGGATTCTGATAATACACATATACACTTTCAGTAGAAATTATTTTCCTAATTTTGAATCTTGATTTCCAACCCCCCATCCCAAATCACAGTACAGTATTCTCCTGTAGATCCTGGGCATCTGAGCAGCAGAGTCAATGGCAGCCATTTCTTTGTTTTCACTTAGGTGCACATAAAACGTTATTTCATAACTTGCATGATATATTATGCACTTATAAAACAGGATGTGTTAATGATTTTGTTGTAGGCTAAAGTAATAGTTAAGCGTGTTTAACATTGGTAATGCTATGATACATTCAGTATATCGCCTCAGTTTACAATATATTCAATTTACGATGGGTTAAAATATAACCCCATTACAATTCAGAGGGCACGTTTATATTTTTACACCGATTGCTTGTTGCTTGTGTTGTTGCTGTTCAACTTACAGGATCAGTCATAGACAAAGGAACTTTCTCCACAGTCTCTCGATATTCCTCAATCATCTGGTAGAACTGCTTATTCGGGCGGCTCATGTCTCCATACTAACAAGGGAACAGTGATGTGAGAAGGTAACGCTGCTTTAAAAAAAAAAAACAGCTTTTCTCATGTACCTTTCCTCACATACCTTTCCTTTCTTTGTCTGTGTTTCAGGGTTTTTCGTTGACAAGGACAGCCTTTTGCTTGCTGTTTTATTTACTTCTGGAACTCGTGACGGCCGCTGGTCTAAGAAACAAGCAAATAAAGTATTACTTAGGCAAAACTTGTACTGTTATTATACAAATCTTAGATTCTGCACATTTACTAACAATTGTAAACAACTGTTTCTGGATTACTATTTACAGTGCCAATATAAAATTTCAAAATTTATACTCTATTATATCTTTTAATCCTTGGTGAAAAATGACTTGTTTGCGTCTCACACAAAACATGGGCACATATGTAACATTCAGTTGATTTAATTATTCAAAAATAACTACACTTAGCAAAACTTGATTAAAAATAGCACATAATTAGTGATGTTGTTACTAGTATTCTGAGCAACCATATCTTTTTGGATGCTCTGGAATAGTTATGAGAAAGATTGTCACGCTGTAAACCAGCAGTAGTCTGCCACCATGTTTGTGTTCCATCTGCCTTTATATCAGTGTTCCATGGTTTTGATGTCTTGACAGAGGTGCTCTCCTTGTTCTTCACTAATAGCATCAAAATGTGAGAGGTAGATGAGGTTACGATCACGGAAATGCAATTTGACATGTTTGCACCCAGTCTTTGCAAAGCAATCAACTAATTTTGAACCAAAAGCTATAATTTTTTCCCCTTGAAGTTGTCGTAATCTCCAGTAGACCAAGCATCATTTTCTAATGATTCGAATGATATTCTGCAATTCTGAGGAAAGCCTAATTTGTGGATCATCAAATACACCATATTTTTCAACATCTCAAATGAAAGAGCAGGAAATTTGGTACTTTAGGCACTCATCTTGATCCAAAGCCCTAATGATCTGTTTCATCTGTTTCCTAATACTATATACCATTGGGGGAGCAACACTGAAGATTAACAAGTGGTTCATGCTTAATATTCTCTTCACTCATCTAAAAAATATTTATATATAAACATAAGCCATTCTCATATTTTTCTTGGCTATTCCAAAGGCACAAGAAATAAGAAAATTGTATGTGAACACTTGTCCTAGAAGCATCCATATAGCATTTCAAGTTAGCAATAGTAATAGAAGCCAATGCATTGACATTGTGATCCTCGATTAAAAAGTCTCCATCAGCTACATAACCATCACATTCCATTGATTTAATAAATCGTTTGAAATCGATGCAGTATAGAAGCTGCTCGCCCATATGGAAATATTTCAGAACATCTTTCTCTCTGTTACGACACATAAATGTGGTACTGGCCACATCCTTCCTTCAGCCTTGAACCCAATAACTCTGCTAATGACTTTGGAAGGTCAAGGTCGCATACCAAGTCATTCAATTTAGCTTGAGTGAATGGCTAGAACACTGTGACATCAATTTTGAGGCCAATGTAATCTTTATCTGCTTTTGAAAAAATTTCTATGACAGAATTAATTGTTGTCTGAACTTTCCAAAGTACTGAAGATGGGTACAGGGACTGTGTCGCAGTGAACAACCGGTCTTAAAGCAGAGAGGAGATTTGGGTACTGGATGGAAGATTGTCTTCATGCCCGAGTTCATGCCTGTAATAATTCCCATGCAAGTAGCAGTCATCAACAGGGTTTTGAGGCTCTTACTACACAAATGGAACTCCAAAAGTGAAAATTTTTCTCTAACCTTTAGTCCACTGTCTTATGTTTTCAGCACTTGTCCTGCACACTATGTGGCGCCCAAGGTCTGGCCTGGTCACCCAGTTTAATCTCAAAATATGCATGATAAGCTGTTTGTACAAATGCAGATACATTCATCCTTAGGTAATGGCACAATAACGGGACAGTTATTTTCTTAGACTTGGATCTTAGCATTTTCAGCTAAGCTCAAGCTCAAAGGCACTTCTTTCCTCATTTTTACCAGACGTGCCAATAATATTGGAGCTGGCTCCAATTATGAGGTTAAGAACAGAACAAATATTCCCTAAAGATGGACTGAATGCATGTAGCATAGCTGCTTGAAGTGAACTGCACTTTTTTCATACTTGTGGTGGCCACAGGTGCACATTTAGAGGCCTCGCTCTCTGACACGGCTTCAATGGCAGGCAGCAGCGGAGACGGTGGTTTTGCAGTGTGCCTTCGAGGATAACTCAGCAATCCTGCAGGGAAAATGGTTCTAAAGTTTGAAAAGACTCACTTCTAAAATCTATGCAACACTGTAGCCAAACAAACAGCACTTACATGATACGTGTTGCAAATCTGCACATTTTGCAATCTGGACAGTTTCCAAACACCATATTAAATATACAAACACATTTCAGAAAAAAATATTTGTCCGCTATCAATCTGCACTCGGTACCACAATGAGAATGTGTAAACAAAAGTTTATACATTTTTGCAAATTGTATCATAGAGAGAAGTATCCAGACCCCTTGCAATGACACTTTAAATTGTGTTCTGGGGGCACCCATTTCTCTTGATCATCCTTGAGCTGTTTCTACACCTCGATTGGAGACCATCTGTGATCAGTCAATCCATCTCTCCATGTCCAATCAACTAAATATGCTGCAAGCAGAATTACATTAACATATCCAAACGTCTCTAAACAATCAAGAAAAATGGGAGTCTTCCATAGCTAAAAAGTGTCATAGTAAAGGGTCTGAAAACCTATATCCATGTAAAAATAATTAGCATAAAGTCTAAAATTCTGTTGGGAAACTAGACTCACTGTATATTTTAATCAGCACCTATTACGATTTAGAATCACTTTGTAGTTCTACAGTTATAGATTGTAGTCCATCTGTTTCCCTATGTATTTTGTTCGTTAACAGTTTCCCAGACTTTGCTTTAAATTTGTATAACATAAGTAACCTGAGGGCTTGTGACTGGTGGACGAGGGCAGTTCCTGACTAGGAGCATCACCGGCATTTGTTACTTCAGAGGGTGGTAGGGCAGGTGGCCGGAAAAGACACGTCTGTCGTGTGGTCATCCGTCTAGGAACTAGGTGACAAGTTCAAGAGTTTAGAGGAAAACAATAAAGAAAACATTGCTTACTCCCCAGTAACCTACAACAAGACAGAGTGTGAAACCGCTTTACTGTGCAAGGCAGTGAATTTAGTGGAATTTGTAAACAGTTTTTATAAAACAGTTCATGGTTTTCTAAAAGTCTAATAAGTATAACGTAGCAATGGCAAAAAAGGGCCCCCCAAAAAAAAACCAAAAAAAAAAACACAAAGGTCTTGTGAAAGTCATGTGCCGATATAAAATTATTTTTGATGATTTCCATCTTAAATCATTTTATAGTTTAATATAATCAACACATTAAAATGATAATGGCATTCAGAGTCCGTCAAAATGAGTGACGAATACTTGTATGGATTATCGGAACATGCTTAGTGTGGGGACACCGCCAAAGGGAAAACATTTAAAAATCTTAGCTCCCATTAGTGAAAGTGGATAAAACATGCACTGCCGGCAAACCTGGATCCTCAGAGGGACCAGCTGGAGAGGCCACTTTAAACAGATAACAAATTACCGTTATGCTTCTGTAGATGAACAAAATCATCATGCTTGAATAAACCTTGTGGGGAACAATTGAATCATATTAAAACTCACACTCTGAAGGAGCAGGGATCTTTGATGTTTTTGAAGAAAGTTCTGGTTTCTTTAAAACAAAGAAAGAGTGTGTCCACATTTGTAACATGATCAAGACCTAAACTGTATCACTGTATTCACAGAATGAAACATGGCATTTACCCAGCAATTTCCATATTGGTGAAGACAGCATTTTAGGAATCTGAAAAAAAAATTACCTTCTCTGCTTTAACTGCACGTGCAGTGTTGGGCGCTGCAGTAGCCGAAGGACCTGCTTCACCCGACGTTTGCAAGTAACGGACTAGATCAGCATTGAGCTGGCAGATGTCACTCAGGTCAATCTAGTAGACGGAATCATTAATCAAGAATCAAGAATTATTTATTTAAACACCATTTATATATAAAACTACCTATTTAATCATCATTACACTTCCGCAATAGTTATCAAGCACCCATGACAAAATGTTTGAGGGGTCAGGTGAGATTTACTCCAACAACCTTATTCAACACAGTTAACCTTTTTACAGACCTTTGTACAGCTTTTTATTATCATTCTGTACCACCAAACAAACTGCTTACAAAATTGAAACTTAAAATTGAAATCCTCTGCTGAATGTGTATTCATGTGCAATCACTATATCTGTTATCACTGTTTATTTTATACATTTCTCATGTATAATCATGTGATTTAAGCAGGGACAAACCTCTTTTCCTTTTGTCACATCTCTCTCAATCCACTCCACGTTCACTGTTGACTTGGTGGGATTGACCGTTTTCACTGTTGCACTGTGCACTCTCCCTTTACAAAAACACAGCATAGTCAAGGCACTCACCAGGGACTCGCACAACAGAAAAAGCTCACAAACTCCCAACTCAATAAACAGTCCAAAGCAGCTCCAACTCGGTTTATACTACTTTCTGTGCTACTGTACTTTCACCGCCTTGTTAAGAGCCTTTTAGTTAGTGCAAAGGTACAAGTACAAGCAGATATGCTGAATTGCAAACTTTGACCCAACTGTAGTTCCAGACACCTTTATTCTTTAAATATTCTTAATATTTTTCATATCAAAACATTGCAAAGGTAGATTTTACAAGACAGTAAAAAGAAATCTAGATTAGAACAAACTTAGCGGTGCAATGATGAATCAATTTAGGCGACTAATATCAGCTAACAAATTAGTTGATCAAACAGAACGTCGTCACGTTTCAACTAGGAAAGTTTTCACATTAGTGCTTACTGGTAGGCTAACTAATAAAGGCAGGCTTCTCAGTTGTACTATTTGTTAATCCAAACGCCACTGTTGGCCAAATTTGATTTTGAAAGTATATATATTTTTTTAATATTATTGCTACATCACGTTTTGGCATGAAAACTGTGCATACAGTGTTAGTCCCTTTTACTCTATTCTCAAGAGAATCGGGTAATATTTGGTTGGTGGCTTAATCTCAGCACCGCAGTGCTGCTGGAGTATTTAAACACTGTGTTCACTCACTGAGAGCTCTTTTAGATGCATCTACCATATTGCTCAACCTTGTAGGTATATAGTCAGAGACAGGCGCTCGTGTTGTTGCAGTTTGTGTTAGTCATCCTTCATCAACATCACAGGATGTAGGTGGCTGAACATTTTTGGTAGGTGGACTACTTCTGTCCAGCAAATCTAAAATTACAGTGCTGTTCGGTGGGGTGGTAGGAGCGTTTGAAGGGGTCCGAGTTTGATGTGCTCACAGGTAAGAGAGACCATGACTCAAACGGTCTGAGACTACTTAAAAAGTACCCTCACCTAGACAAATTAAAAAGCCTTAATACTAATTACTGATCACAGATGCTCCTCGATTATTTACACAAATCCGGGAGGATTAGCGATTGTTCAGTAATAATAATATGTAGACACCCTTCAGTGTTTTTGTTATATAAAACTGGACAGCATTACTCCACATTTGTGAACTGTTTAAGCGCCAAGTCTGCACATAGCAGCATAACCTTAGCTTAAGTTGATCATATAGATCAACACTGTAAATCACAGCAGAACCGTTAAACAAACCTAGCACACTTACATTAACACTAACACTTCACACTGTTGGCTAGCTTAGCTTAGCTGCTATTCTACTATAATTCACTACTTACCGTCACTCCGACCAATTTTGACAGAGAGTCCAACAAAAAGCTTTGCCACTTCAGGTTCCATTTCTTTTCACTGACTAAAACAGGTTTTATAAGTTGTATTAATGCGATTCTACACAACACAGACACAGCTCAGCCTCCAGTACAGAATCACTCCTCAACCGCCAAGCTTTCAAATTTCGTCAGCGGAACTTGTTCTTTTAACCGGAAATATGAGGCAGCTGCCTGACTGTCCGTTATAAGCAATGCTACTCCTGAAAAATAAAAATATATTGTCCATTCAAATAAATGATTTGTTGTTCATTTGTTATTGTTCTGAAAAAAAAAAAATAGCTAGCACAGCCTTTGTTGGGGACCAGGCTTTATTATGATTTATTTCTGCACCATAACAAGTAGTTTCAGTTCAGAGACATTTGAAAAGGTGAACCTGCAAAAAAATTTTTTTCCAGGCACAGGTATAAACCGCTTAACGTCAGCATTAAGTTCTGTGTAACAGTACTTTACAGTAAGTTAAATACACACAATGTTTTATTACAACATTTATGAAGACAAAACATGAAATAATTACAGTAACAGTAAGTACTGTACAATACAGAAATTCTTATTTGTAACTATTCTTATTTGTAACTAAAATTTGAAACTTACAGAAAACTAAAAAGTAGAACCATCACTTTGTATTCCCCCTACAGTTACAATTTCCTTTTCGGTCATCGGGTGTCACAAAGGTTGACGTGTACTGTAGTTATAGTCCTTTACACTGGTCACAAAAATAGCTTATATTCCATTCCATTAAATTTGAAATATGGTCATAAAATTTGAATATAACGAAAAAGTTGGTTTATTTCAGTAATTCCATTCAAAAAGTGAAACTTGTATATTATATTCATTCATCACACACTGATACATTTCACGTTTATTTCTTTTAATTTTGATGATTATAACTGATAACTAATAAAAGTCCCAAATTCAGTATCTCAGTTTATTATAGTTTATTATTATTATATAAATATAATTAGAATATTACTTAAAACCAATACAAAAAAGGATGTTTAGAAATGTTGGCCAACTAAAAAGTACAGCACTCAATATTTAGTTGGGGCTCCTTTGGCATGGATTACTGCAGCAATGCAGCGTGGCATGAAGTCGATCAGTCTGTGGCACTGCTCAGGTGTTATGAGAGCCTAGGTTGCTCTGATAGTGGCCTTCAGCTCTTCTAAATTGCTTTTGCACTGTGTGCAGGTTCCAAGTACTGTTGGAAAATGAAATCTGCATCTCCATAGTTGGTCAGAAGCAGGAAGTGCTCTAAAACTTCCTGGTAGATGGCTGCATTGACCTTGGACCTTAGTAAACACAATGGACAAACATTAGCAGTTGACATGGCATCCCAATCCATCACTGACTGTGAAAACTTTACACTGGACCTCAAGCAACATGGATTCTGTGCCTCTCCTCTCTTCCTCCAGACTCTTTGAACCCCTCCATGAACATTGGACCCTTCAGCAGTAGTCCAGTCCTTTTTGTTTTTAGTCCAGACGAGATGTTTCTGATGCTGTTCAAGAGTGGCACGGCACAAGGAATGCGACACCTGAAACCATGTCTTGCATACATCTGTGCGTGGTGGTTCTTGAAGCACTGACTCCCGCTGCAGTCCACTCTTTATGAATCTCACTCATGTTTTTGAATGGGTTTTGTTTCACAATCCTCTTCAGGGTGCGTTGGTTCCTATTGCTTGTACACTTTTTTTCTACCACATCTTTTCCCTCCCTTAACCTGTTTATTAATATGCTTGAACACAGAGCTCTGTGAACAGCCAGCCTCTTTTGCAATGACCTTTTGTGTCTTGCCCTCCTTGTGCGACACCATGTGTCTTCAATATTGAACCTTCTCACAATATTCAAATTTTCTGAGAAACTGAATTTTCAGGATACAGGATTTTCTTTAGTTGTCAGCTATAATCATCAAAATGTATAGAAATTAAAATGTGAAATACATCAGTCTGTGTGTAATAAATTAATATAATATACAATGTTCACTTTTTGAATGGAATTACTAAAACATTTTCATGATATTCTAATTTTATGACCAGCACCTGTATCTCTATAGGCTTCTGGTGTAAGCAGACTTTGCATGCATGGACATTTAATGGAACCCAAAGTTCATGCTAACACTTCAATTAGAATGAAATGTAATTTGGCCAGGGGAATCAACTCTGCATAAGTTGCATAAGACTGGATGTTTGTCAGCTTTAAATAATTTATGTTTGTAAGCAGTCATGCACAAAACATTGCTAAAATAAAAAAAATGTATCTTAGCAATATTAAGATTGTTATACAAATAAAAGACCAAGACCTGCACATGTTGCGTTTTGGTTGCTTGTGAGCTGGCCTTGCTGATCTTGCTAGTAATTTGTAGTAATATATTTTTACCAACAAATCGAAATGTCCATACGACACATGCTGGTTGTTTACTTTAGATATATATTATACTAGCAATAATATTAGTTATGTTAACACAAACAAAATGAATCCAATTAATAAAAAAACATTTCATGTTAATTTCTTCATCTTTTCTCTGTGTTTTTGACTGTAACTCTGTTATATAGTCCCACTGGTGGGACCTTGAGCAAGGCCACTTTCTGGGATTTCTGGGATTATATCAGGTGTATGTTGCTCTGGGTAAGAGTGTCTGCTAAATGATATGCAATAATATAATAATAATAATAATAATAATAATAATAATAATAATAATAATAACAACAACATGTAGTAAACAATATTTAATATGTTACTTGTTAGTTAAATAAATATTCTTATTAAGCCTCTAGGGCAAAAATCATGGAATGATTCTGTAACCAGTATACAGTACAAGTTCTGTGAGCAGTTCATATTAATAAGCAATATGGACACAGCAGTCTTCTCTCAGAAGAATTTAGGTCAGCATAAGATAAAATGTCACACAGGTAACTATACCAAAAAAATAAACAATAAACATGACAATTGGACGTTGAAAACCCATCAAGAATCGTTGACTACTAATGTAGTACCGCAAATGGCCACTATGTGGGGTCCTTACACCAAAATACTGATTACATGTGTTTATGAACATTGAGAACATCGAAAATTAGTGTACATTGTCAACAGCACATTCTGCCGTTTTAGAGAGCATTTTAAATATTTTGCGAAGTCTACACAAGGCTGCACAGATGTTTATCTTTTCATGACCAAAGGTGCATGCTTATGCAAGATGTTAACAGATAATTCTCATGTACAGGATATACCTGTATAGACTATTGGAATGCAACATAAATGAAAATACTTGACTGGGCATGGGCCACTGTGCAAAAAGTGAAGTACAGAAGATTTACAAAAACATACATAACCACCAGACAATGCTGACAAACTGAAGGAGGCTTAGCAACCAACGTCTGGTTGCCAAGATGAGGAAACAGATGAACAGGTTTTCCCAATTGCAATAAGGCACTCTAACTAAGAAGAAAACAAGCCTACATTTGAAGTCATTTAGTTGTGGTGACTGCACTACACCATAAAGTTGTGCCTTGGAAGCAAGAGACAAATGAAACTGTATTTGCACGCAACCTTTTAGTTTATGGACATATTTGCTTTTATCTGTCTATGAGAGAACAGTTTCATAGCTCTGTTTTACAGTGACTCATTTTCTGCAATTTATCATTCATGGACTGGCTTCTGATTAATGTGTGCATCTAAACTGACAAATGTTGTTTATATGTACTGTTCCTGGCGATTGCTCATGCCTGTTTGATTGCTCTAACGCACCAGTGTTCACTTAGCTTGTTTGTTTGGAGCTGTTAGCTGTTAGTTAATCAGGATTTTCCTCTTTGCTTTACTGTGTATTTTTACAGTATTTGTTTTCATTCTTTAAAACAGACTGTACGTTTTTAGCGTCATCTGAAAGCATCAACATGCTCAATATGTTTGTTTTGTTAACCTCGTTGTCATCACAAATGAATCTTATAACTCTTTACCACCATCCAGTTCCTTACTTAGGAATTTATTTTTCCATAGTACTCTCAACTGATAATTTATTTTCTAGATGATTTTAATACTCAATGAAAAATGAAAAGAACCCTTAAAATTAAATTGAAATCCATTTTAGAACCAATTGGTATTACTCATAATGTGATGGGAAAGACACACCACTGTAATGATACCTTAGATCTAATAATAATATTTAGGACTGGGTATAGATAACCTTGTTGTTTTCCCTCAAAATGTTTTGATCCCTGATCTTTGCTTCTTAGTAAACATGCTACATGTAACTAACATTATCTGACTACTGACTTGTTATAATAAAATACCAGACTTAATGATTAAACACCAGCAAAGCCCAATCAGTTTGAAGATGCAGCCCACAAATAGGGGAAAAAATGCTTGCACCATACTACAGTATAATGAGCACATTCATACTTTGAAAAGAAAAAAACGAAGAGAAATTGTACCTCTTATTTTAGAGTGCAAGTGACAAGTTGGAGGTTTTTCAGATTGCTTGGAGGAATAGCATGACAGAGAATAAAATACTCTTATAGACAACCAAAACCAAATTCCTCTCTAATAGAGATAAATAAGAACTATCTTACATTTTGTTCACAATAAAATATACTGTTCACAAAAAGGGGATATTTTTAATTTGGAAATATCTTCTAATGAAATATAGCCTAATGCAACCACAATTCCAGTGAAGTTGGGATGTTGTGTAAGGCATAAATAAAAACAAAAAAACGATGATTTGCAAATCTTTTTCAACCCATATTCAAATGAATAAACTACAAAGACAAGATATTTAATGTTCAATTAGATACACATTATTGTTTTGTTTTTTTTAATATTTTAAATTTGATGCCTGCAACCTACTAAAAAAAGTTGGGACAGTGTCCTGTGGTCTTCACATCATTTCAAAATGTTTTTGAAAATTATGGACGTGGTGACCTCTGGGCCAAAGAGGAATTACACTGTCCGGATTGCTATCAGTGCAAAGTTTAAAGTCCAGCATCTCTGATGGTATAGGGGTGTGTTAGTGCCCATGGCATGGGTAACTTACACATCTGTGAAATCACCATTAATGCTGAAAGGTACATACAGGATTTGGAGCATTATGTGCTGCCATCCAAACAACATCTATTTCAGGGACGCCCCTGTTTATGTCAGCAAGACAATACCAAGCCACATTGTACACATTGTGCACATGTTACAACAGCGTTGCTTAGTAGTAAACGAGAAATATATGAAAATATGTGGTGCATTATGAACAGCAAAATACGACAACGGAGACAACAGACTGTTGAGCAACTGAAGTTGTACATCTCAAGCAAGAATGGGAAAGAATTCCACTTAAAAAGCTTTAACAATCTGTCCTCAGTTCCCAAACACTTATTGGGAGTGCTGTTAAAAGGAAAGGCGAAGTAACACAGTGGTAAACATGCACCTGCGCCAACATTTTTGGTATGTGTTGCAGGCATCAAATTCAAAATGAATATTTGCAAAAAACAATAAAAATTGATCTGTTTGAACATTAAGTATCTTGTCTTTGTAATGTATTCAAATGAATATGGTTTGAAAAGGATTTACAAATGATCATATTCTGTTTCTTTATTATTTGTTTGATGTCCCAACTTTGGAATTGTTTTTGTACTACCTATAAGACAACACTTGTGTATACACCTGTTTAGTTACTTTTGAATCATGACTAGGTAATTTTACCTTAATAACAAATAAATAATGTTAATATGGTAAAATTATCATCCCTGATCATTGTCAGTGATTTAACTGAACAAAAAAAACAACAAAATGAAAACGAAACAAAACAAAAAAAAGTAACTTGACACAGTAGCATGATTATATATTACAGCCACTATTGTAAAAGCATTTATGAAATATTTCATGCTTCTTTTCTTTTTCTTTTTCTATTAAATTTCTTATATAATTCATATATTTTACTTAATAGGTTAAAAATAGCATGAGCATTAAAGGATTGGCGCTTTCTTGGCTTATTTCTGTAATTTAACTTAATTTGTAAATGTAATATCGGACCCTTCTCAGGATTTGTTTTCTTCACAATACACACAGTTGGGGCTGTGGGTCTAGAAATTTCTAAGGTGCTTTAAGACAGTTGCAAAAAACATAAAAAACATATATAACTCAAGTGCATCTGACTTTAGTGAGAACTGACTTCCTTCTAATATTAACTAGATCTGTAGTTTAGGCATAGTGTGAATGAGATACTTCAGCCATCTTTGTATCTCACCTGTGATCACAATTTCATGCAGACAGCTTTTTCAAAAGGCATATTTAATAGACCTACTAGTAAAAATGCTTGTTCACAGCTTTTTGAAATAGGGTTCACACTGGAGCTGGCTAATGATTCAAATCAAACCTCAAAGATATGCAACAACTACTTGAAGACCGAAGAAATTGCGAGCTGACGGTCATGACAATTTTCTCCTGACCTAAACTGCACTGTATATTTACAGGGGCACATTTTTGACAACAAAGAAAACCAAACATTGAGATGCTCTTTTAAGTGGAATCATGCTGGGATCACTTGATTTGTGGAAGACCGATCACAATTTTGTAGAGTTTGTGGAGCTTAAGTGCACCTTTTAGTTACAGCAAAAGAGGGAACATTGCCTCTTTAAGAAAAAATTCTTAAATGTACAATTTCTGGTCCCAAGTTTAAACTTTTCACTCAAATTGTTATGCGTCAATAATTGTTATGGATATATGATTTCTATTGTAAAACACTGTATTAAATTAAATTAAATTGAATTAAATTAAAAGTTCTTTTACCAGTGGTATCAGACCTTTGGCCCCCACTGAATATGTCTGCTTATTAAGACAGCCCTCTCATTTAAACTAGTCTTCTCGTTTTGCAGACGTCCCTTTCTATTTCTTTCTCTCCTTCCACTCTCCGTCTTTTGCTCATATTTACTGTGTAATGTTCTTTAACATTAGCCTAAACAAGATACTTAGGCCTTTCTCTTTGTGGAACTAGCAAAAATGTTCCTCCCAAGGCTTATTTAAGAACAGTAGCTTGCCTTTGGGCAGCACGGTGCCTCGGTGGGTAGCACCACTACCTAACAAGAAGGTCCCAGGTTCAATCCCAGGGTGGAGCAGCTTGGGTCCTTTCTGTGTGGAGTCTGCATGTCCTCCCCATGTCTGCGTGGGTTTACTCAGGGTACTCCGGTTTCCTCCCACAGTCCAAAGACATGCGTGTAAGGTTAATTGGTGTCTCTAAATTGTTACTGACTTGTGTATGCAAACACCCCAGCCGTGTAACTGGAAACAGCTGCACGCCAGTCCCAAGCCCGGATAAATGGGGAGGGGTGGAGAAAGCAATGGGAAACTACTCCACTATCCTGCCAAAATACTTCATGGATCACATCGATGAAAGACAGAATTGTGTGGATATCGATGATCCATACAAGTAACTGAGAGTCGGCTGCGACTGTACGGTTAATCCAATCCAATCCAGCTTCCCTTTTGAGCGACTGCAGTACTTTCTTCTTTTGAGATGATGTAACTCAAATACAGGTGTGTCTTCTGATTACAAGGCAGAATCAAATCCCTCTCTGTCATCCTCGACCACATTTTGTGTGTTATATGGCATAATTATCCACCTCCTCTCACACACACTGCACAAAAATCAACCGCACATGCTTAAGGTCTCCTGGATTTCATTATAGCTGCTGGGATGGTAGTTGGTTAGTCTGCAAACGGGGGCTGAGAGCACACAGAATTGCTGCTACTGTCACGGAATGTTTAATTCACATGATGTTTCTTTGTGGGTGGCTATGAAAAATCGTTTTTTGAACCTCACCTAGCCTGATTGATTGAATTGATTTCTGGTGTGAAGCAGCATCCCAACAGTGAGGACAGATAATGTTAATATGTCAACTAATTAAACAGTAATTATTGCTAGGTGATCAGAACAGTATTCTTTTGGAGTTATACAGTAGATAAGTCTGAGACCAATAGTAAATATGCTTCTATTTTTTCTTCTGTTTCAGTTTCTCAACAGTTAGAACAGCTAACAGATGAAATCCTTTTGAGCTTTTGCCCTTGCAATGAATTAACCATAAATGTGACATTATCATAAAAGCAACTCAAGTATGATATAACATTATTTGATGTTTACTACTTAAAATTAAGCAATCAATAAAGTCACAGTGATGGGTTTTTTGTGGCTTTACTGACTACGTTATTTTAAATGGGAGAGATCACACTTTATTCCATGCTTAAGCTGTTTTTATAAAATCTGTCACATATATGGTTTATCATATCTGGATCTCTTTGTGGCGTATGGGTTTTCAAATTGGAAAAGACATCAACCGAGACATTAACCTAACATGTATGTCTTTGGACTGTGGGAGGAAACCAGAAAACCCGGCGGAAACCCACGCAGACACGGGGAGGACATGTAGGCTCCACACAGAAAAGAATCAGGCTGCTCCACCCTGGGATTAAACCCGGGATCTTCTTGCTGTGAAAAAGTGGTGCTACTCGTACTGCCCATGAATGAATGTTTTAACTTAAATGTATGGTGCATATATTTCCTCTTTTAGACAGCATGTTGTGCATACAAATACATCATTCCCAATAAGATACCAACATAATAGACTGCAATTCACTATCATTTGGATATGACTGGATCTTATTCAGGTCTGATTCAACATTATTCAACCTAGTTAAATGTAATTGTGTGTCAGAGACAATTTCTGTAATTATATGCAAATACAGATGTTCTTGCTAATAAGGCAACCAATGTGGTAAAGTTATGCCATTACCAAAAACCAGAAGAAAATTCTAAAGCTTTTGTATGTTTAGGTTTCTCTTTCCTAATGCTGTAGGTGTGTAGCACGCTTGGTGGTACTGCCTGGGTATTCTACTGTTGAGCTTTTTTAAAATCCTACCCAAAGCATTTCTATTTTTAATTTATGATCACTTTGTGGCATGCAGACGACACAAACATATTTCTGTCTGGAAGCCAAGGTGAGTTGGCATGTTTTTTAGTCTCAAACACATGTACACTTATCACAAGACAAGTAATGACATAGATTCTAATTATATTTATAGCATTTAGCAAGCAACTTTCACATGAGCTACTTGTTCAAGAGTCCAAATACGGCAGCTTGCTGGAGACAGGATTTAAATCCACAGACTTCCAATGAATAGCTTAGATCCTTAACCATTGAGTCACCATTGTGCTAATTTAATTTTAATGTTAGAATTATAGTGATCAAAGGAAGTTTTAGATTTTATCATTACACCCTCACAATTCATTAAATCACTAAGAACTTGACTGAAATTTTGTTTTGCTATGTTGTAACATGGAATGGACATATTAACCCACCTAAATGTATGCATGATCACATGTGTAAGGGTTAGAATGGTCTTTAAAGTTAAAAGGTATTATGAGTTGCCACAGCACTATTTAAATTTCTTCAATGTAACGTGCCTGCTTTAGTGCATTTAATGTTGCTCCGGTACATCATACCAAGTCAGTCATTGATTGGTGCTAAGTGAAAAACCCAGATTCAGGCCATGAATCCTAGACATTCAACAGCTCTCCTTGACTGCCTGTGTGAAGCCAATGAGGTAACATGCCTTAATTTTGTTTTAGCTCCCTTTTGTGACTATGAAAGTCCACAGTTGTTCTTTCTTTCCATATTCTTTTTATTGTCACTCAGGGAAAATGGCCATGACGCCAACAAAAAGTGTTGAAAGACAGAATAAGACACATAGAGAAAGCCTGAAAGTTATCCTGCTTTTGAGAGGTTAGAGGGATAAGTTTGCTCCAGTCACTGCACACACTTAAAAGCAAGAAGCTCATTGTTGAAATGTGGCAGTTTAACCTGAAGAAACTCTATGATAATGAATTTAGACAGCTTCCAAAGGCACTAAATTGAGAAATGTACTAGAGGGATACAGACAGTCTGCTAAATTGCATTATATGACAAACCTCACAATGGTTTGAACAGTACAAATGAGTGTAAATGGTCTCTTTTTTAGCTTTTACTGTTTCATTTGCCTGGTTTGAATGTAACATCATACTGAACATCATCATGGCTTAGAACTACATGTTCTAATTTTTCATTTGTGATATGTTGAGTTCATATCTATCATATTGCACAATCTAAAATATCACAGCTGCACTGTCGTTTTGGGCATAATGTGGATATATTAGTTCTGTACGATTAACAGTAACATAAACATAGTGGTTGAAAAATAGATCAGTTATTTTATATTCTCCAGTTAATTGACACTTACAAGAAGAAGACAGATGCTGGAATAAGATTTTACTTCTAGCTTTATGCAGTCTGGATACTGGACACAAAAAAACATATTCAAATGCAATTTTTATTGTCAGAACAATCAAACAAATGTAAAGTGAAATGTCATGCCTCCACACAAACTTTCAATCTGACATCATGTATATAGTATTGTGTTCCATAATGTGTCAATAGCATAGAATTCAATTTCTAGTAACGCACAGATCAATAAAAAAATAATAAATTATAAAAAACAAACCCTTTCAGAGTACGAGTTAAATTATTTTACAGGTTCCATATAGAACTGCAGGGGCAGCAATACTGTGAATAGTGTGCAACATGCTATAGAAGCCTTATGTAACCAGTGAAGACAATGATAGCATTTAGACCTTGCTGGAATCATAGGTGTAGTTTCTAGCCACCCTATAACACATAACACGCAGGTATTGAAGCACTATCTACTGTAAGTCTTGACTGTAGTGCAAGATGTACAGTGCTTCTTAAGAAGCACACTTGAAAAAGAATAACACTCACTCTTACTTTTTAAGCTGCATATTACAATGCTCTTAATCTTTTTTTTATCTTATCTAGACACTCAGAAATGTTTGCTATCTGTAATTTGCATTAAACTGCTTTAATGTAGAGTACCTGCTTCCAGGAAATATTTTGGTCACATTAGCTGATTCTGCACTGATGCTGATTCTGATCTGGAAATGCTGTGTTATTTACATTTTCTTTTATTTCACATTTTGTCTCAAATTTATTTCATTTGTTAATATACATCAAATTGTGCATTTGACATCTGCAATATATAAAAAGTTCAGACAGTAACACATTACCCAGTAATGTTGTCCCATCCTTCCTGCAAACACGTCTTAAGGTGTGCAACAAAGCGGGGCTGTCACTGTCACGTTTTCATTTTTAAATTCTCCACACATTCTCCTTTGCTTCCATTGTCTTGGTTTGTAATGTGTGCAGCATGTTTCTACTACATTTCGCTGCCTTGTACTTGTACTAAGCAATGACAATGAAGTTGAATCTATCTACGTTGTTTTCCATTGTCTTGTTAAAATGCATTAACATCCCCTGAAAATTTCTTCTTCACATATTGCTTTAAAATCTCCATGTTCTTTTCTGAATTAAAGCTGACATCACAGAAATTACTTTTTCTAAACTGCCCCATACTATGAAAGACCCTGACATTTGGACTTGTTGCTGATAACAACCTGGATACACAATGTCCACAATGTCCATTTCTTCAAACAAAAGACCTGGAATACTGATTCATCTCAGCAAAGTACACATCAAAGTATATCTACTGCGCAATGGTCCATCCTAGATGCCTAGAGTAGTGCATAGAGAAGTCAACGCTACTCCTGGATAAGGTTAACATATGGCTTTCTTTTTCACACAGATTTAAGTTCTAACATTTTAAGTGGCATTTGTGCATGCAACTCAACATGTTGCAGTGCTGGGCAAAGGTTGGCGAAATAATACCTTGTCCATGTGACCATATCAACTATTTTTGAATGGCAGTACTTGATGCAGTTCAGCTTGCACACTGAATTTCCTCCAGATTCATTGAATCATTTCAAGCTATTAATGCACTGTAGAGGAAAAAATGGGCAAATCCCTTCCAATTTTTAATTGAGTAACATTGTTACTAAACATTTCAATCATATTTCTTGTGCATCTGTTGATAAGCTACAGACCTTCTGCCCATTTTTGCTCCTCAAAGACTGCTTTTGTAACAAATCATTATTACAATCACCTGTTGACATAACCTGTTTGATATCACATAACTATTTTTCACCCCATTATTATTCCTAAATTGCCCTCTGCCTATTTTTTTTAGAAATGTGTTTCAGGCCTGAAATGCAGGAATGGATGTTTATTAACAAATAAATGTTTTTGTAACTCCCCCCCCACCCCATCTTTTTATTATTTATTTGTTGTATTTGATAGATTGTTTACTAGTAATTTGTGAAAATATTTCCATTTTCACCTTTTCTTCTTCATTACTATATCATACATCCGTCACTGTGTTTTGCGATTGTTCTCATGAGAAAGATAAGTCATAAATCATCCATAATATAATAGTGAGGATTATCCATAAAGCCTGGCGGAGACTTTCAGACGTGCAAAACACTACCTGCTAGGAGACAAAACATTCCTTGTCAGCCAATTAATAACATACTGCTGAGGTGAACTGCTTAAGTGCAGGAAATAGGGTGGATTTACATTGTACTGTAAAAATCTATAACCTGAGACAAAATAATCGGTCTACACTACCTGATAAAATTTTTTATTGTAATTTACTTAGAAAAGAAGCTATGGCTTAGTCTGTTTTAAGCCTGTTTTTAAAAAGACAGTTGTGTTGTATCTTAGATGAACAAAATTGGCATTTTATTTCTTGTATGAAAATATATGTGTTGGTCAGAAACACATCTGGAAAATCTCAGCTTTTCTATAATCTTCTTAAAGCATTCATGGCAACTGCCTTGCAAGGTTCTTCACCTCAGGCTGATAGGCTCACATAACTGGTTGATGTCTGTAGCGGAAGGTGTTGTAAGGGGCCTAACTCCGGTTCCTGCTGAACTGAGCCAGTGCGTGCTTTATCAACTGTTATCAGCTCAGTAGGCACAGGAGGTTGAGCCCACCCCTATGTCTTCTGTTTTTCTGCTACTGAATGGAAGTTTCAATGTCAAGGAGCTGGAGCTTTTGTTTCCTGACAGCTCATATAATTGAGAGTTCAGTTCAGCCTTTCGATTATGGTTTTCTCATTGTTGATTCAGGACTTTCCATATATGAAGGCAGCTCTCGCCACACAACACTTCATATTTGCATTGTAATACATTTTTTTGCTGTCTTATCCAGTGAAGACAAATATATCTAGGTGTTTAACATATTTGTATTAGTTAATGTTCCACATGATTTACATTTTTAGCATCTAAAGATATCAGACACGGTTTGCTATAAATGACTGTGACAGATGTATTTTTGATCATGTGTACACGACTGTGGAGAATCCATGGCTTCTTTCACAAAGAGTGACTAATGCATGCTTTCCTTGTAGTACTATGCCCTTATCTAATGACAGTTTGTGAAGTCAGTTTACAATGTCATGCTTATTTATTCCCCATGAGTGTGTGTTATATATCTCTCTGTCAAATATATGTTTTGGTTTCCCGACATATTGATGGAGGTGATGTGGCTATTGTGTGGCTCCGTTTGTTTATGTCACTTTAAAACAAATTTGGCCTTCAGCTTTTCAGACACAATGCTGCTTCTATAAATGCCATAACATTGACATTTAAGTTAGAGCATCATTGTGTCTAAATGCTATTTTATGTGACTAGGAGGATCTATGAGTTTTCATAATGCTTATTTAAGGAGCACAACGCAGGCTCCCTTGTTTCTATGCCTCTTCATCCACTATTATGTCTGTGTTTTTCTACAAACGCTATGTGACAGAAGTTTAAAACTCCATACCTATGTTTACAGATCATCTAAGTGGAAGAATACTTATCCAGGCTCAGTTTCCTTCCATTGACATAACAGTAATTATTCAAATATAATGAAAAAGCTTACCTTTTATTCTTGAAGCGTGTGTGTACATGCTGCCTGGCTTACACTGTCTTTCCCAGTGGGCCAGTTCCACTGTCTCTTCTTATTTAGATGTTCTGAGAGTAAGCCTCAGAGGAGCGGAACTTAGCCACTGTGAACATTGCCTTTTCCCGGATCTGTTCACAAAGCGAGCCAAGTCCTGCGCCTCACGAAACGACACAGGGCGATGATGAGCAGTTAAATGTCACTATCACTGAGGCATTGACGCGTTCATATAGTTGTTATCATCAGTGTACACATAATTGCAGTTTATTGACAATCAAAAACCTTTCTTGGTACTTCATTGACTAATAAAGGTCTCCCTGAAAAATCAGTAAAATATTCCATTGAGCACTATATGTTTTCGTTTCCGCATTACTCGTCCATTTTTTTTTACTAAACTTTGCTGTTAAAAATTTTAGCCCACACCATATATATACATCTTATGAACTCATTAGCACATTTTTTCTCCATAAAATGAACACATCAAAGTACGACAGCACTAACTGCAATTCTTTCCACATGTAGATATAAAGAATCTAGCCCATATACATCTACCTGGCATCAAAGCCTCGGGTCCTGTTCCAAATCATGAAACCACAGTCATCAGTCAGAGGGCAAGTGTTTATGCTCTGAAATGAATAAGAGTCATTCGGTGGTCTGGTTAGAACTTGCATGGTCTATATGTCCTTTCAGTTTATGTTGACTACTAAAGCTTTCCCAGCCTTGCTTATAGTTCACTCTTCAAAGGCATGGCAGGAACGACATCATTACTGCTGCTTAAGTATTCCTGTGTGTTAAAATTGACACACGGACCAGCTGCTGCTTGCAGCGAAAGGGGAGCGGGCTAAGAGTAAGCTTACTATGGAGCCTTTACTCATTGATGCAAGTGGCCTGCAGCTGGTTGGAAATCCCTGGCAATGTGATTTTCTGATTTAGTCCCAAATCACTCTGCCAGGAATCCCTCCAGCTGCCCCAGTGTGTAGAGAGAGAAGAAGAGGACTTTGGCTGCAGTTGTTTATATAGTAGGCCAGGTCAGTCATCGCCGATTAATTTAACATATAAGCACACACACACACACACACACACACACACACACACACACACACACACACACACACACACACACACACACA
>JAUZST010000716.1:0-31900 GCA_034779995.1 Parotocinclus haroldoi
CACACACACACACACACACACACACACACACACACACACACACACACACACACACACACACATACACACATATATATCAAAATAAATATAAAGTGATCAAAAAAAGAAGCATTTGATTTTGTCTCATTAAACATGGTCATTAGAAAAGCAAAGGAAAAGTAAAAGTTTGATTATGCAAATGAGATACGCACTGCTTTATTAATTATTATTATAATAATAATTACTATTATTCATATTTATACATATTAATTATAGTGATTGAGTAGCGAGTGACATATTCATTGGGTGAACAGAAGCATGTCAAACTGGACAAGAGTGGTCCCACATTAACTGCTCAGTAAGGAGTATGATCACCCAAGACTGACAAAACACACTGACAGCAATATGACATGGACAAGATCAGATTGTGCAGCAGTTCATGTGGGATCCTCTTTTGAAATATCCCCTAATGTGATTCATATATTTTATTTATATTTTATATGCTCCTCACATGAATGTGTCGTGTCAGTCAAAACCATTCACGATAGCATCCACAGTTGTGAACATTTAGCTATCAGCTAGAGTCATGCTCATAACGTCTGGGTATATAGTCCAAACACTTACTGATCACTTTATTTGGCACGACTCCTTGTGTCTACAGAAACTGTCCATTTTTATCAGTTCTACTAATCATAGGCATTTTGTACTTCTACAATTACAGACTGTGGTCCATCTGTTTCTCTACGTTGGCACTCAACAGGTGCAATTGCTAGAACTCTTATTATTCTCTACAGCAATTGACATGACTTCTGGAACTAATTAACATCCAAGGTAATAAATTAAGTACTGAGGTAACACTACACTTAATTAGTCCCCTTTACTCTGTTCTCTAATGGTCATGACCAGTGTGCTGTTATGAATGGATTGGACACAGCAGTGCTGCTGGAGTTTTTAAATCTCAGTGTCCCTGCTGGACTGAAAATAGCACAGCAACCAAAGATATCCAGTCAACCGACATCCTGCACTGAATTTATCATTATATATATATATATATATATATATTTATTTATTTATTTATTTATTTATTTATTAGGTATAATATTAATGTACCACTGAAAAGTTTTGTGGCAATATGCACTCGCAGGTTGATAAATATTAAAATGCCTTCAAGTACTACTCCAAACGCAAAGTAATTACAATTGAAATGCAATTATCAAGGAAATCTGACAGTCCTAATACACGCACAAACAGCTACCTACTCTGCCAGACGTCTGCTTTTATAATTGAGCCTGCATGTCCTAATCATAGGAGCTATCATTTACCCAGCTATCAATCAGCACCAATGAGCTCCCTCTCTATGGTATAATAAGGAAGACTGATTACTTTGCATGGTCCCTTAGACGAAATAAGAACCCTCCAACTCCCCCCACATGCCTTTGTGATACCCTCCTTTCTCCTGCACAGTTCTTCACACCCTCATCATTTCTCATCCGAAACCCCTCCTTTTCCCTGAACCACCATGCCTCTTATTTCAACGTCCTCTCTTCTCTCCCACCTTCCTATGATTTTCTCTTCCTTACCCCGAAATCACTTCTTCCTGTCCTTTAACCCCCTCAGTGAGTTGTAAAAGCTGTGAATGCATGTGCGCGCAGTCATAGGAGGACATTTAAGAGCGCTACTTAAGAGCACCACACACATTCTGAACATTGCGGCATGAAAGCCCTCCTCTCATTTCCCACTCTCCTAAAAATATACTCATATAACAACAAATACTACAGGAGACTTTGGAAGGGGAACAATGTGTTACGTGAAATGTCAGTTTATGATGTTCCACGCTACTACAAGTGTAGCTAATCTCTGGATAAATAAGCAGGCACTTTATAATCATACATAATTACAAGCACCCAAAGAAGCTAGGTGTAAGCCTTTAGCGTTTCAGCAAACACGCTGGCACAGCAAACAACCCACCCTGGAATTCTGTGCGTCCCCTTAAAGAGCTCCCCTACATGCTGTTCTCACATAATTCCACAAAGCAGGTCTTTCAGTTCTTTGAGGAAGATGGAGAACTCATTACAGCATTCCTTTCCTCTTCCTTCAAAATACAGATCAGGCGTCATAGCACTACCCAGAGAGATATTTAAAAATACTCGGCATAAGCTCTTAACTTGGGGATTTCCCCTCCTCATGAATGTGCATCATGCAAGTGACAAAATGAAAATGGAATAAAACTGGTTTGCTGCTGCTAGCTCATTTCCATTTCTAACTCACTTTAAAACCCTGGTAATAACACACGGTTCCTGCTGCCACACACATTTGCTTTACACAAAAGAAGTTTTACATATTTCTAGGGGTGTACCCATCCTGTTTTGCCCCAGAACCCAATCCAAGTACTTTAAGATTAGAGTGATTAAAACCCCTTTCCATATAATGCATAAAGATGTACTGTTCACTATTAAAACCTGTAAAAACCCATGACCTCAATTTAGTTATACTGGAAACTTAACAAGCTATGCAATTGAACAAAGTCTCCAAGGCTTTTCATTAATAGTTTTTATAACAAAGTGTAAATGGCTCTTAAAACTATAAAAAACACAACAACATAGCAACACAGACCAAAGTATGTGCGATAGGATCATTTTAAATAGATCATTTAAAAATGTCTCATAGGCCTGTCTTAACAGAGAGATGAGAAGTACCATTAAACTAAAGATCTGAAAATGCAGACACGGCATCCCAAAGCGTTTTAACAATCAGCTGCGCACATTTTCCCTGACAGTCACACAATTAAACCAATAATAACAGAGTTTGTTTGGCAAAGCTACAGCATTGCTGACGACATGAAAAGATGTGGAAAAAAATCAACACTTATATGGAACTGCACAAACAGTAACTAGTTTCATAAAAGGCCCTGACTAACTGACTAGAACCCCCCACTCCTGTTGCTTTGACACAAACCACCTAACTAAATATTGTTGCAGACCATGTATATTACTTCATGACGACTGTTCTCCCTAATATAATAAGAATTTACATTTTACGCCATTTAGCAGGCACCCTTATCCAGAGCGACTTACAACTCATACAGTCTTACAGTTCAAGCAATCATGAGTTAAGAGCCTTGCTTAAGGAACCAACTGTGGCAGCTTAGCAGAGGTGGGATTTGAACCCTGGGGCAACAGGTCCAGAGTCCAGTACTTTAACCACTAGGCTAATGCTGATACTTCCTGTTACTGCAAAACTTACTGTTCACAAGACAAAGTGTTTAAGATCTCAGTTTTATTAGACAGCTATTGGATGTGCTGGGATATTAAATTGAATCGAGGCCGACATCACAATGTCCAGGACGTAAAGAATCTACTGCTAATGTCTTAGGTCTGGATACCACAGGACATTTTCAGAGAGTTCATTTGTGGGGGCAGAGCCTTGGCAGCACAATGGGAGATCACACCGTATTGGGCAGCAATATTTGATGGGTTACGCAATATTACACAGGTGGTTTTAATATTATGGGTGATCAGTGTAAAATCCTTTCTCCAAAATATATGACTTTAACTATCTCTTTTCCAAGTGGTCAAAAACAAAGAAAACATATTTAAAGCAAAACATCTGATTATACTGTAAGAACTTAAATCTACGCTTAGTTATTTAGTAGACTTACTTAGACCGTTATTCAGAGTGACTTACAGTCTGATAGTTTTACAATCCATTTAGGGATAATAACCTTCCTACAGGACTGAACATTGGCAGCTTTAGTACTCGTGGAATCTGAACCCAGGACCTTCCGGTCCTTAGTCCAGTACTTTAACTGCTAATCTACCACATTTAAAGAAAAAAAATGATCAGACGGTTCATGGGTTTTATGTTATATGCATAATTCTGTAGATCTGTAAAAATCTGAATATGCTTGTTTGTATATATTTGCAATACCTTAATGATTTAAAAGAGATTAAGCATTTTATCCTCCATGTTGTAAGCATAACAAACACTCTCAGATAGAAACCTGCCATAAATGAGTGTTTGCGGTACTGCTTCAGAAGTCTCTGAAGTGCTGCTGTTGCATATTCTGTGTATGAAAGGTGGAAACGGACAAGGGCAGTGAAAATGCGTTTCCATAAAATTCTGCAATTTTGAGAAATGTGACGCAAGCAGGTGCTGCCCCTGTCTCTTCGCTTCCTCTCTCAGGAGTGTGAACAATAAACAGCATGCAAGCACACACACACACACACACACACACACACACAAGCACACACCTGTTCCATACAGCAAGCAGCGCGAGAGCAAGCTACTGGCCCAGTGCTGTTCTGTTCATCCACTGTACAATCTAATCTGAGCGTGCCCATACATGTGCACATGCCATCCTGTGAACACTTATTAACCATGTGCAGTGAGAGCAGAAGATTTGTCTTTGCATGATATTGCACCACATTCAGGCAGAAGATGGCTGGAATCTTGAAAAAGGATCAAGAAATGCTGACACCAGAATAAATACCCAGACTTGGGTTTCTAACTTCATGAATTTTTCACAAAGTGCTTTCAGTCAGGGATATCCTCCGTGCTTTTGTAACGATAATCATATGCAATTTTACTGAGAGTAAGAAGCAGTACACTCAAGGTTGAAATCCATATTTATTGTATTCAGGGGGCAAAACTGCATTTAAGCTGTTTTCAGTGGATTCAAATGTTAAAGTTCACTTAAGACAAAGCTTTGGCAATGCCATGAGCATCTATTACTGAGTGCCTGAGAGAGTATAATAACCCCTGCTCCTTAGATAAGAGGAACGCCACCACCCCATTCCTCACCGTCCCAGAGATGTGTAACATCAAGGATATTAAAACTACAAATTATAAATTTAAATCATTATAAATCAATTAAAGTAAAAAAAAAATAGCTAGGTCTCTTTTGGTGTTACCAATCTATGGCAGTATTGGGGCATAGTGGTTAGGTTCATTGCATTCAAACTCCTGTTTTCTCCAGGTACTCCGCTTTCCCCCAACATTCCAAAGACACAAGTTAGGCTAACTGCTGTCTTTATTTTACTCTTGTATCAAGTAGAGGTTTAACTATACACCCACTGTTTAATGTAAAAAAAGATCACAATTAATTGATTTTTTTTTATATATCAGAAGTGTAAATCATGCAAAACAATGTTCATTGTCTTGAATATGTTTTTAAACAAACAAAATGAGTCCTCTACAAATAAAGTAAACTACTAGAAACTATAAGAGGTTTATTACTATTTACACTTTTCTCTATCTTAACCTTATATTAAATACCTTAAGATTAACAATATGAAAGTGTACTTTTCTTGTATTAAAAATGTAAACAAAAAGTTTAAAACAAAATATTTAGTGCACTGCGATTAAAAGTTTTACATGCGCATGGAAGCATGTCACATGGTTGCACCCTCTCTCAATACATCGTTGAACACCTAGTAACAAGTGTCTCATTTTCCTGTTAGTGGGTGGCTGAAAAATATAAATGATAAGTATATAAATTTGAGGACCAAGATAGCCAAGCCAATAGCCAAGCCAATAGCCAAGACCGATCCGGACAGGGGTGGATGCCACTTTCAGCACAGTCATGACATAAACCATGAGCTGCTTCTGAAACCACATCCTTTTATACAAAACAGTAGGCAAAAGCGGTATGCATTGAAAATTAGTGTATGCAAGGTTACGTGAATTCTGAGCACTTGAATACTGAAAGAGAATGTTGATTAAACGATTGAGCAATGCATACTGGATGGAATCTCGTACCTACTGTTTAAGTATGCCATTTTGGACACAGCCATAGTCTAAACTGGTTTATTATCAATTAAAACAAACTATCTACATAAGATGCTGAAGGTGATGTTGGATTTTTTACTGTTTCAGTCCCTATGTCAAAAGTTTCCATCATTTCCATCTAGCATTTCTATAGCATAGAGTTTTCCAAGGGGGTCTACAGTGATTTAGCTTTCAAAATATGGCTTGGTTGTCTCATGCCATTGATTGTCTCACAGGATGAGCTAAACAGAAAAATATTGTGCGATCGCATATTTGGGCTGAAAAGCGACCTATCCTGATACATAGCTGATCTCCAAGATTGATCCAGGTTCTGAACGGTTTCAACTTGTGGACACATTTTGCTGGTGCACATAAGAAACGCCTTTAAAAAAACCCTGCAACTTTCTTTTGAAAAACCAAAAAAGCCAACAACTTGCTTTAGCAGACCGAGGTTGAGGTTAGGATTAGATGTAGCATTAGGAGACTACAGTAATCAATATATTAGTGGAAATCCCTTAAGCAAATGTTTACCAAGTGTGTGTGTTGAGCACGGGCACCAGAAGTGACCCTAAAATGGATTGTGCAGGTATGGAAGGTGAGTATGAGTGTTCTCGTAAAATAAACTTTATGCCAATATTCTGTCCAACTTCATCAAACTTTTTTTTTTGTCTTTTACCGATTTATTGGTTAATAATAAACATCACATTACATAGCATGCATTGTAAATCCCTGTTGTGGAATGCTCTGTCCGTACTGTCCCCCACTTTTAGAATTCAATCCGTGTGTACGCTTAGATGTCTGCTCTTAATTAGGATGTTTTACTAACGTATATTGCAGAGTAGTGATAAAAAGAGTCAGTCGGCGGTTCAGGGTGTCCCATGTGTATTTACATCACCCCCACAATCTCTAACGTAGCTGTCACAGTTGCTAGGCCACTAACCGAGACGATTTTTAAGTGATGTTTTCATAGGGTTTTGTGTGTGTGTGTGTGTGTGTGTGTGTGTAATGGATTGATGGTAAGAGCACAGAGGTCGATTCTGCTCCCTGATTTGCTGTATGCAAACGGAAACAATCCCAGGCAATGCTTCGGCCTTCACACAAAGTTAATTGCTACAGCAATAACAGAAGGTTGCCTTGGAGGGGAGGCAAATTAAACGTTAATTTAGGATTTTCACAGAGGCTGGTGGGATGCTCTAATTACAGCAAACCAACACGTCAGCATTTTGAGAAGGCGCCACACACTTCAGCTTAACCTCAGTGCAACAGAGACGCAACAGCTTCACACATTGAAGGGTGGAGTGTACGCGTGTGGGTGAAAGTGTGCCTTTGCGATGCTTCACAGAAACGTACAGAAAGCTGTATTCATTAATGTATTGCTATATCTATTAATGCACTGACTTCGTTCCTAAAGCTAACCTCAGTGCATCTATTAGCATAAAGGTCAGCGCAAACGCAGGGCCATGGAATCTTACAGACCAGAGGAAATGAGCTGTGTGTTCACTATCCTCTAGGCTTAAGCGCCCACAGGCTGTGGATTTCCTACAAGCGTTGAATAGCATAGCAGCAGAAATGAGACATCAGGAAAACTTGACATTTCCACTTCCACTTGCTTGCCACAGCAGTTGAGCAAAATTGCAATGCTAAGACGTTACAAGAAGTGGTACGCAAACGTGTTGGCAACACTGGTCAATTACTTGTCATAATTACTGGTCATAATTTCTTTAAGATTTTTTTTTTTTAATTAAAAAACGACAAGGATTAAAAGATAAATTCCCACGAAATGTATTCAAGCATGAACGCTTTGTAAAATGTAAAAAAAAACAAAAAACTGTTTATTAAAGTGTGCAAATAAGGCATTGTTTAAGATGAAAAACCAGAATTTTTAAAAGGTTTCAGTACATCATTGGCCTCTTAGAGGCCGACCGAAATGGGTTTTTTAATAGCCAATGCTGATATTTAAAGAGTAGGCTGACCGATGGTCTATTTATTATACTAGTTGCACAATGTTTTTTTTTCCAACTGATAAAACTATTAATTACACTAATACTAATAAGAGCAATTTAGTTATGAAGACGTGGTTATTATTTTCTCTTGTTAAGTAAATAATAAACAGAATTTGTACTGTATTTAGCAACAACACTTATGTTCACATCACAGCATCTTCATCTTTCTAGGGAAAAATGAAAATACTTGCAAAAAAGAAACATTGTTAGTGTATGGCACATGGAATCAGTATCTTTTTGTTTTTATTCCCTGTCACAGTTTAGAGCAGCCAGTAGTAAATGCTGGGAACAATCAAAATTTTCCCCTCGTCACTGCATCTCTGTTTTTAGTCGCTCAGTAGGAGCAGTCTATGTGCTGTATGTTGTAACGCAGGAAACAAAGGTTCTCTGCATTTTCACTAGCGTTTTTGAATTTTGCCCTTGTCAGATGCCAATTATCTTAAAATGGCATTAATAGTCTGCCACTATTCTTAATAGTTAATAGTAATCATTTGTAGAAATGTGGTACGGTGCAGTTTTAGAATGCAACTTCCAAACTGTCACCATTTGCTATTAAAGACAGCTCAACAACCTACTTATTTCACCATCTGCAAACTAAACACTGTACAGAATATGAAATTCATGTCAACTTAATCCAGCCAAAATACGAGCACAAAACATTCGGCAAACCTTAGTGGACTCAATGCTAACTGCCCTATGCTGAATACACAGACTGCCAGCTAGTGTTGTGCTATAAGTGTAGTGCTATAAGACGTGTATGGCACAGCACTGTAGAGGATCAAATGATCCACTGATGATGGATGGAGAGCTTCACTTTGGCACCACTTTGAGGCCTGGCATTCTAGAATTCTAATATTTTACATCACATACCTTTGAATCATTAGAGTGCAATGTATCAATCAGAATCAAATGTTGAATATGAGACTAAATAACTTTGGGTTTACATGCTGGATTGGTAAAGGCAGCATTCTCTTGCTTGCAAATGGTGACATGTATAGAGCCCCTTACCAGCACAGAGCCAGAAACACATGCAGGTGCAGAGTTACAGGCACCAAGGTGGTTTCATCCAACAATGAATGCAAATAACCAGTACCACAGTCATGCCTCACCCCTACACACATATGCTGACATCAGCCTGACTTAAATGCTTAGCTGGACATGCCTGCAGCAAAGGTGGGTCAGTAAGTGTAGATGTGTTTGTGGGTTTTCATGCCTAATCCAGTCCAGTGTGCCTAATCGAGAACACATAGAATGCAAATCATTTATCACAGCTGGGTCTGTGGCATGACACATGGAAATACACACACACACACACACACACACACACACACGAAAATTACACAGACATAAGTGCCTGGACACTCCTTCTAATTACTGATCTCTGCTTTTTCAGCAAGACTCATGTGAAACAAATTCATAAAATAAAGCAATTAATATCTGGATTCTCTACAGACAAATATTGGCAATATAAAGGTTGTACTGAATACCCCAGTCACTCTCAAAATGACACATTTATTTGTTTCCACTTCCATCAAGTCAGTTAATCAACTTTCTGCCCTGCTGTCCATAGAGACCTGTTTTGCCAGCTGACTTGCACAGAACCTCGACCTCAACTCCATCAGACGCCGTAGAAATGCAATGGAAAACCAACAGTGAGCCAAGTCTTATTGACTAACATTAGACCAACATAAAAACTCACAGTTGTTCCAAAATCTAGTAAAAAGTACTTTTAGAAGGGTAAAAGCTGTTATAGCAGCTAAACTCCACACGAATACCCATATTTTGAATGTAATTTATTGGACAAGGCAGTGATGCTATAGATATAGTACTAGTCTATCCTCAAAGGACTTGTAATCTTCTTATTTTAACTTAAAACCATCAGTATGGAATCATGTGTGGATCATTCGCGTAGGGACTGTGTAGCTCAAAGAAGAACTGTTAACCAAATAATAAATTAAATAACTAAAGCTAAAGACTAAATGTCTCCTATGTACAAATGCATTAAGGTCACATAGGGATCTTTAATGAACCTTATTAATAAATTACAGAATATAATTTCGATGCGCTGTCATGCATCTCTGCATGTGGTCCATCAATGCATCATTTTATTTAAATGAATTGTACCAGAACATTTGCAACTTAGGATTAGCATAACATGAACAGAGACAATGCCATGAGTAGTATTAAAAGCGTATAAAGAAGCTAATGTTCCTTCAGTACAATAATTGACAAACTATCAAATAGACAACAAGAACAGCATATGATTGGTGGTATATTAATGCCATGTGGCACGATGCATCATGATGCCAAAATGCCATGATGTTCATCGTAGAGACCAACGATATCATTTACATTATATTATATGTCACTTAGCAGACGCCCACATCCAGGGCGACTTACAATTAATACTTTTGGGTTAAGGGCCTTGCACAAGGACCCAACTGTGGCAGAGGTGGGATTTGAACCCTGGACATTCTGGTCCAAGGTACAGTATCTTAACCACTAGGTCACCACAGTTCTGCGTTCGGTTAATTACGCCACCTAACGCAACTGCATTTTTTGAACACCAGAAGGTGCAATCATGCACCTTGCCATCATACGCATTTTTAATTTCTGTTCATTGCAGCGAACTAAAGATTGCTTTTGTTTGAACTTTTATACAAGAAAAGTGCACATTATTTTGCAAAGTTTTACTTCAGATTAAAAATATTTTAATTTCAGAGAATATTTTTTTTAATTTTTTGTTTATTTTGCATTTTTAATTGTTTGATTATTTTGGTTTCTTATGCTTTTAGATATACTCTAAACACATCTTAAATTAATTCAAAGTACTTGTTATTTATTTTGAATTTTATAACTAATTAAAATTGTATTATTGATTTCAATTACATTGTTTACTTAATTTTACTACTCAAATGTACTCAATTAACATCTAGGCCACCCAAGGAGGATTGGTCCCTTTTTGAGTATTGGTCCTCCCAAGGTTCTGCCTTATTTATACAGCGGGTTTTTCCTTTCCACTGTCGCTCTAGGTTTGCTCAATTTGGGATTGGCCCTTTAAGATAATATAATATTATCCACATTCTTTTTTCTGAAGTTTAAATGCGGCTTATCGTTCCATCATGCGCATACAGTTAGCATGTCACTGCCTACTACGGGGGAACTAAGCCTGCAAGAAATGAGTGACTGGAACTACAACTTCACCCTACTGTTACATGGATGTGTATATAAAGTCAAATTCCTTGGGGGTAAAATGAGTCCCTTCTAATGAAGAGCAGTAAAATATTTCAGCTGGCTAAACAGATAGCATGTATGTTTCTGTGACTTTATGATCGGTGCAGAACACCCAGGCACTGTGTCCTTTTCAGTAGTTCTCCAAGGATGTCTTTGGAAGGGACGTACAAAATTATGCAAGCTCAGTGAACGCTAGTTTGTAGCTCTAAATATAATGATTTCTCAAGTATAAAGGAATAGTGTCTGCTCTATTTGTTATGAAAACCCCAGGCAACCACATGGTCCTTCCCGAGAGCAATAGAGACGAGCTCAGAACACCCATCCTTACTGTTATTACAGATTGCTCTCCACATTGGCAACTCAAGAGAAAATAAACCTCAACCTCCTATTTCAGTGCAGGCAAACTCTCAGAGGGTCTATGCTATGAAACCGTTTCTTCTGAACAGCTTCTCACCTTCATTTAAGCTCACTGTTGCATTAATCACTGTGTAGGGTAAGGAACGAGTGAAATTAATGGTTTGTCAAACACCGCCTCAGGCCGAAATACATCTAAAAGCAAGAGCGTTCCTGATAAGATCTCGGTTCCAGCTCCATTCAGCTGCTGATTATCTGCTTTGGTCATGGTGCCTAGTCCCATATCAGTCCTTTACTTTGAATTTCCACATCCCTTCAGGATGTTTTTTTTTCTTCCTTTTGCTCCATTTATTCAGAAATAATGATTTAGGTATTCTTCCCATGATACACTATTAATCAGGTATGCAGCTTACACAATTAGCTGGCTTCCCCTAACATAAATAAATCACCCAATGAAATATATACTGCAAGTGAAAAAAAAGGAAAACTTCCAGAAGTGTTCGAGCTGAAATGGAGAAGGCCCCAATATGGCACTGCGACTGATTTGAAATTCATCATGCTTTCTTGTCGCCTCCACAGACAAACACACAAACAGCCTTTCACCTCAGCTGCTCGATAGGCAGCGGGAGAAAGAGGTGCGGAATTTATGATTGATGGCTGTTCAGGTAGGCATGCACAGTTCCCGTCATGAAGAGCAAAAGGGGGAACCCAGTCCCTGAAGCACATGTGCTCTGCTTAAGATCTATGATTTCAGCATCGGATTGGAAAGGTTAGTACAGGTCATGGCATTAATCATTCTAATGAATAAATCATCATATGCGGGATTTAAACATACTCTAGGAGACTAAAGTTTTCTTTATTTTCTTTTTTGTTGTTGTTGATGGCTTAGCGGTATATGGCTATGTCAAAGAATGCCTGCTCAAAAATATCTGATCATTAGTTCATAAAAGGCTTTCTGCACAAACTTTTTACACATTTTCCTTTTGGGTTCTACACAGAACCTTTAAGAGTTCATCCAGATGCGAAAAGTAAAGGGCACGTTCTGGCTACTAACTTGCTAAGAGTTTACAATGCCTTCAACTCAATGCATTATATAGTCTTGTCCTTGCTCTGTGATAATGTACATGACTTTCAAAACTACTCTGAAGGGTGCCATTTCAGCCTAATCATCAGACCACCCCTTAAGACTCACAACACCGAAGCAGTTACATCAGGTGTTTAGTTTATCAGAGGATGACAAAGTTCTCTGAAACTCACTTTGTTCTCAGTTCAACAGTGTGCATGCTGGCTTCCAGCAGTTAGCTACATACATACTATTACAGTAGGAATTGTGGTTTGCTAAGACATATCTGGCTTCTGCTGTATTAAATGGCTTACTAAGAACATGTTAATGTAAATCAACATGATGATGCTAGGTCTGGGTAAGTTACATTTGAAAAAGCTTTAAATTACATTTTAATGAAGAATTGAACTGTAAGTGGCGTATAGATCTTACTGCTTTTTAGCATTTGCCATTTTGTCTGTTGACCGGTCGATGAGCGTCACTGTTTAGGTTTGAAGCATCTGACAGCACACATTCACAGTTAAGATGGTTACTGTGCTTGTTTATTGGTTTTCAGGGTTCCTCATATTTTCAGCTGTCACTGACGTTCAATGCCATTTTCTCAGCAAGGCAATTCTCAATGTTGTCCTAAAAGCCCCAGTTAAGGACTTCTGCAAGTCATGACAGCAATGTCTCTGTTTTTGCCCTGCAGTCACAGATAAATATTACTATTAGCATCCATTCTTTTTCTACCTGAATATTAGCAAATTCTACAAAGTTGTGCTTTGGATATACCCAACTCATGTGAAAGGACTGGCTGTGATGTTACTCACAAGCACAAGGAAGAGTCAGGTTATGAAAAACGGACCAGAAAATCCAGCAGTTGGTCTGGCAACAGCTGCGGAAAAACTTCCCAAATTAGACAGTAACTGTGCTACTTTAAAAAGAAAAATGCTACCTTATCACTAAGAAATCAGTGCCCAATGTGTTACCCCGATTGTGGCAATTATTTGAACCCATGGATGCAGGTTTATTATGAAACCACTGGCCATAACAGTTTTTTTTTGACTGATCACCAATGAAAACAAAGCAAGGAGAACATCAGATGCAGCCTCCCTACACATATAGAAGGGCGACAAAGCTGTGACGTCTTAAGTGCATGGTCACACTAAAAAAGAGCATTTGGTTTGGACATAAACACACTGTTCCCTCTCACTGTCATATGCAGGATCAGAAACAGGGCCCTTAACCCTCATCCACCACCAGCATGAGCCAACTAAAGAATTTCCTATCCCCCACTGCCCAACTTAGGCCCATCTCTTTGTGTTTGCGTCGCCATGGAGACACTGGTGAATGATGCAGACTGATTGGGATGTCGAGAGGTCTTTTTGGAATGTAGGAAAGTCTTCACCTATCCACATAGAAATAATTTGTGTGTTTTTTTTTAATAAGAATGTACAATGATCAAAATCTGAAAAGCCAAACTATTTGCTTTACATTACAGAGGTTAAAGTTAGGCTTTTGAACAGGAGTAGGTGTAGTATTAATTAGCTACGGAAATTATTTTGTCAGTGGAAGGTCCTCATAAGGATACAATACAGACATGTTTGTGGGTGAGGGGGGAGGGGGCCTTTTAATTAACATAGTTTAAAGCAAGATAGAGAGTGAGAGACCAGCACCAGAAAACATATAACTCATGTACAACCAAGGTATTTAATGAGCTTTTATAGCAACAAATTAAAGCATCCTGGCAAACTAAATAACCACAACTGCTGTAGTATTATTTAGACTGATCAAAGAACAAACCTTTGCGGTATACTGTACATGATACACCTGCATTCTTCACAATCTAATAAGGCCATCTGGTGTAATTTATGATTTAAGAGTGGGGGAAGAACTAAAGTAAATTAGATGACAAAACAGATGATCTATATTTGATGAAGCAAATCTTTGGGCCATGTGCTTTTTGTTAATGATTATTGTTCATGTATTCTGTGTAAAGCATATGAGTAATTTAAGGGAAGAGTTCCTTTGCCTTTCAAAAGCTAAAAAACCCAACATTTCAGGCACTTATAAGTTTTCAACATTTAAAATATTAAATAACCACACAGAAGAAAAAAAATGATTTCCAACCATGTCATAATAGCAGTAATCTAGCAAGACTATCAATTTTGCAAAACTCAAATGAATTATGAATATATTTTCAAAGTTGAAAAAATAAGTGGCTGTATGACTGCAGTAAACACAATTATTAAACCAATGCTATTTCATATTCCCAAAAGAGACAGTTCAATGTTTAAAATGTCAAGCATTCAAATGCAGTGTTATCACTGCTGTTATTATTATTAATTATAATCAGTGGAATTACAAATTACAAGAAACGCAGAGCGATTAGATTGCTCTCAGGACCCCGGCTGAGTATTTGCTTGTACAAAGTTTTAAAGGCTCACTTCATTCACCGTCATTATCATGCTTATATATTTACATATGAATGCTTTCAGCTTTTTGTTACTCGTTCGTGCTTTGAAGCTGGAAGCACCTGTGTTGTAGTCGGATTTTAGAAAGACGTTAGTAAAGGGTATGTGAATCAGAATCACACTTGGAGAAGAACTGCTTATGATCAATAGACTGCATTGTAAACTCTTAAAATGGAAGTTGAAGGATAAACAAGTCCTGTTACACACAGTACTTTTCAAGTGCCTTGGTGTCATCAAGACCTTGCTCCACATTACTCTCCTCTGTTCCTACTGTTTCTTTCGCTCCAAGTGGTCAGAAAATGAGTGGGTTGAAGAGAACGGTCAACATCATTCCTGGAACAGACTACAGCTGATGAAAAATGGGGATTTTCTACAATCAAATGCCCGTTATTCTCACTGAATGTGATGCTTGAATTGCTATTTTATTTTGTCAGACCGCCAATGGAGTTTTTTGGTCTTGAACAAGAACAAAGAAACAAATTGTGCCGTAGCGTAAAGAAACACTTTAATAAAACAGTTATATCACGTAATCAGCTATATTGTGTTGTAATCTAACCAAAAACAAGCCCAAATTCCAACATACTTCTCATCACACTGCACAAGATACAGCAGTGGAAAACTATTTCTATTGTTTTCCCCTCCTTCTCTTAACACTTTAATAGGAAGCAGTGTAAAGAGAATGTGCGTGGTTTCTAGGAGATCCCTGTACATGCAGTCCATTAATTTAGAATTTCATCACCCCCACATATCTTTCACAATGTAATGAATCTAAAGCACTTAAGCAGGCAGTGCTGATTTGCATAGATACAGCAGAGTAGGCAGGCAAGGCAGGGTCAGTTAGTTGGTCCATTCTTTGAGCAGCGTTACAGCTTTTACAATTCAAGTCCGCAGAATAGAGCACTGTGAAGGCCAAGGACCATTAGCATTTAAATGTGTATAACCCTTGTCTGCGGAAACATGACCCTACATAGATGCTGATAAACAGAAAGATGTACTTTACTAATCCCCACAGGGGACGTTTCATAAAACCAACCATAGGAAAACATCGATAGCTGCCAGTCATTTATTAATACTAACATCAGTTATAATAACTGAGTCGATGGGTAAGAAACATGCATGAATAATAAATGAAAGCTCGTTTTACTTGTGTTGAATATGTGAAAGCACGCCAACTGGTTAATGCACGATCTCCGAACTGTATGACAGAGACATTGTACAAAGCCTTTAAGGCCTGTGACCTTACCTAAATTCATTAGCACCTGTTCCATGTCTAATACACATAACAAAAGATGTGTGGCTATGATGAATGATTCTGTGATGCATACCCTTAAGAACAGGCAGGACCAGCTCAGCAGACAGATACCATTTGTCTCAGATACTCTATCATTCACTGCAGCTAACGCAAAAAAGGAAAAAGGAGTACAGATAAATGCTGATATGCCTGCTGGCCAGTCCTTGTGAGTATGGATGACGTACATTAAGCATACGCCTGTTTCCTGAAAGTCTTCATTATCAAATATTTAGCAAATGATTATTAAATTCTTCTGTGCTGACTCTGCTCTGCATAGCACGTCTGGCAAAAAGCATCTCTATAGCGAAACAATTGATCAACAGTCATTTCTATAAATAGGCCAATTGATGCAATGTGTGGTTATGAGTTCTCTTTATAAGGCATGTAAATTTTCCTGCTACATGAACCCTGATGTGCAATGTTAGAAACAATTCTCCCTTTTATTTTAGCGTCTGAGTTAAAACAGGACCAAAAATATGAGAAAATAATAATAACAACAATTATAATCAAAATAAGGTAATAACATTTTCATGCCTAGGAGAAACATATTACTGAATTGTTTCATCTGTCAGCTGATACTTACCAAACAGGCTAATTAAAGCGGGTACGCATGTGTGCAAGTCCTTTCATTTCCCATGTTACTCCACTATAGTTTAAAGAGGATGATGTTGTGTTGAGAGACGCTTGGATGACCATCACATAAGGAGCATTGCTCAAGGTCATTGACAGCCTCGGTTTTTCTACTGACTAATCTATTCTCGGGCGGGACGATCGCCTGAGCTAGAACTAGCGATTTGAGAAAGACTTCTCACTCTGAATGTCCCACTTTATGATTCCTGCTGAACAGATCTGAAATAGTAAGACATCATATTTATATCACGTTTTCGTTTGTTCTATTTGTGGCATGATCTGTTCCCACCGTGCACAAGAAATATTTGTTAAGGGATGTCTGGCAAGGCTGGTAACACTTTCACAGATGTATTTCATTCATTCTCAGAAGTATGAAAATGGAACAAAATAAGCAAACTGCTAGTGCCAAAAATATAAAAAATGGAAATCAGCCGAGCCTGAACGACACTGAGTAATTGCTAAATAATAGTTTTTGTGAATTATATCCAGAACTTCATTTTGTGGTCCAAATGACCACAATATATCCATGGAAAATAAGCCAACCCTACCATTGCAAAATATTAAGCTTTTAATGGTCCTAACAACAAAGTGTGGATCAGTTAAGTAGTAAGAAGTGAGAAAATGCACTCCTGAGACCTGCATAACCATGGCTCGTCACTGCTGATTGCTGCGGTAAACTGCTGAGTTAGAAAAAGCAAGAAATGGGGAAATTCGCTTGCATTGTTCTTCTTGTACAAAAACATCAAATCATGACAAGGTTTTTAATGTTTGAGATAAAACTAGAACTAGCACATGGCTGGTTGTTCAACATCTTCCAAAAAATATATTGTTGTTTTTTAACTGGGAAACACTTTTCAACTGATAATTACCATCGAGTGGAACACCCCAAATTCTGCAGCTTTGGGTTTGGCCCATTTTCTTCCCATTAGTGTACATCAAGATCTTTTACCACTCAGTGTCTGCACTCACTTTGTAATATCAAAACCCCAGTTTGCCAGCTTTCCTGAGTGTAGCTGGTCATAACCAAAAATCAGGTCTGAAACACATTAAGTCACATTAAATCAGATTTGAGTCACTTCAGCCTGGTAATGTGAATGTAGCCCAAGTAAATGGGGAAGTACCTTAGTCCGCATACATATACAGCAGATGCATATACAAGTCCTAACATTATGTAAAGCAGATATTTCAATTGAACCTTAATTCCAGGTGTAAGCAGAACCATCTTTATCTCCACTCCCTGTACTGATACTGTCCTGACTCCACTCCCTGTACTGATAACAGTGTGCAGCTGGAGCTGATGCTGTTTGGCCTGACGCTCACCCTTACAACAGCAGCACAGAAAACAGTACTAGTGTCTGCGCACACGTCATTTTTAAGGTTGACATTTCCTTTTACATTCACTGAAGAAGCAGCAGATCTCTGTTTAATGAGATCATGATTTTCCACTAGACCCAGGGCACCATAATGGACCTGTCCAAGATAATAATCTGTTTCAAGCAAGCCTGATTACATACAGCATATTTCAAACGCAAAGCACTTTAATTATTAACAAGTATTCAATACAGGGATAATTATTTTTCCAAACAAATGGTGCCGCACCCCCAAACGACTGCAATTTGATTCATAGCCACACAATTCTGGAACAAAAACCTTTTAATCATTTTAGATTGTTTATTAGCCTACGTGAAATAAGACTGGCCCATTATTTCATAATAAAAGCAGCATAAAGTATGGAAGTAGTAATAATATCATACATTTACAGGAAGTAAATGTTTTTAAAACACTAAGCTCTTTGGTCAATGGCACTAATTAGAAAACTACTGACAACATTTTTTATTTTACACACTTGGAACTGACAGCACAATACAATCGTGTAATGTTGAATAGCACGTAGATTTTTTCAAATTCAGGAGACCCAAACCCAAACAAACCAGAGGAGAAAGACCCCAAAGGGGCCATAACGGGCATAACTCTTCGAGTCTGGTGTTAATTAGCCAAGCTATTTACCCTTGTATGCACATTAGCAAATTCTCGCAACTGAGGAAGCAAATGCATTTGGGTTTTTTTTTCAGCTGGGTTCATGGGAAACTGCATGGATGCCTGAGAGTCAGACATCTGCTATGACCATGGCGGAGAGGGAGAGGAGACGAAAGAGGCCTGTTGACTCTGTCCCATACCCATAAAATCTGGCAGCAGGGAGTGACTGTAAAGAACAGCTTCAAAGGGAGGGCTTTTAACTCCCCACGAGCTGCAGTCAAAACATATACCGATATACAGTATAAGTAATGAAGTGGTCTCATTACATGTATTTTAAAATACACTCAACAGCCACTATTTTATTACTTGATATACACATTTATCAATTATATAACAACAAATATATAATGCTGCAGACATGGCCAAGAGGAGCTGCTGAAGTTTAAACCAAGTATCAGGATATGGAAGCAAGGTGATTTAAGTGACTTTGAACGCCATGGATGGCATTGTTGTTAGTGCTAGACAGGTTGGTCTAACTGGGATTTTCATGGATAGTCATCTCTATGGAGTCAAGTCAAATGTATTTATATAGTGCTTTTTACAGTGGTGAATTGTCTTAATAATGTTTTTACAATATTACTCTTAAAAGGTCAATCCCAAATTGAGCAAGCCTAGGGTGAAAATGGAAAGGAGAAACTCTTTGAATACAGAAGGAACCTTGGGAGGACCAAGACTCAAAAGTCCTCCTTAGATGCCTAGACGTTAATGGAAATGATTAACTTGTAGTAATAGTAAGATTAACTAAACATTTCAAATTATATTAGTAATAACTTTTAAATGACATAATGAAATATATTTAAGATAACGAGTCCTCAGCGGTAAGCAATTGGAGGCAAACTGTCTCCTAATAACTAAATGATGGAGGGAGTTACTGCACTCTGGTGGGACACGGGCATGGAGGGACTGGTTCCTGTTGATGAAGACAAGTAGACAGTTCTCTGGATAAATAATGCCTCAGAAGAGAATGAAAGACAACAGTAACTCAAATAAAGCTAGTTACAGCCATAGATATGCAGAAGTGTCTCTCTTAAAGTACACCAACAGCAGCCAAAGAGCACACTGCCTGGTCTAATGAGATTTTTTTCTGTCACATTTGGATGGTAGGATCAGGAAAACTGGATCTTTTTAATACCCCTTGAGCCCTGTTTAAATGCCACAGCCTATTTTATTGTTGCTGACCATGTCCATTCCTTTATGACCACAGTGTACCATCTTTTGATGGCTACTTAATTCACTATGTCACAATGCTCAAATCATCTCATACTGTACTACAATTTTCTTAAATTATCTCAATCCAGCAGATCATCATTAGGATGTGGTCGAACAGAGGATTGGCAATGGATTTGCATGTCAATATAGACCAAAATATCTTTGTTGAATCAATGCCACAAAGAATTATGGCAGTTCTGCAGGCAAAGCTGGGTCCAACCAGGACTAGCAAGGCACCACCTAACAAGGTGGCCTTCCAAGGGTTGCATTCCAAATGGGAGCAATACCCACAGCTGGCTAGATGGCGATTCGATCGCAGAGGCGCATCCCAAATCAAGTTGCACAGCCGAACAGAGTGAGACCCAGCTTACCAGCCGAAGTGAGGCGGAAGAGGGAAACCCTGATCTGTCCCTAAATGCTAGATACCTTGGGGGTATCCCCCATACGCATCAGTCGGCACTATAAGCCCCTGGGCGTTACCGACTGGTCGTAAATGATCGCTAGCGTTTTCATAAAGTCACGTAGCGAGCGGGAGACTGAACGTACTGTGATGACGTGGCAACAAACAGCATTGAAGCTCGTGCTTAAATAACAGGAGACCCAGGTGTTCGTCATCACGTCGTCAATCAAGAGCAGGATATAAGTGGCGTCACCGATCGCTCTGTAACGGCAACCAACGACAACCACGAGCAAACCGGGAGCGTGAGGTAAGCCTCCTAACACAAGACAGTTAAAAACTATATGGAGCTATTAAAATGATTTTAAAAGGAAATACTGAAAAAGCCATAAACAGCAGACAAGCTTCTGGTTTGCACTCCTGGCTGAGTGGGCACAGTACAGAGCACACTGTAATAAAAAGAAAATAAATTGGTTTAAAGCTGAAGAACTTAGAGTTCATGAAACGAAGACAGAAAACTAGTTGCGAAAATATAAATCTAATCAGAATTTATCAAATTGCGTTTACAGATTCTTTTTTTCAACTTGTGGATTTCACCAAGCAAAATGGTGTAATATTAACGTTGGAAAAAACAGTTAAGCATTCATTTACTTCACTAACAGGAGTTAATTAGCTACTTGTCTCTTGCTCCAGTGAGGTAAGAGATAGAAACAGTGAAGCAGGAAGCTCACAGCAAAATGAAATGACCTGGTTATTACATTTCTGTCACTCACCCTGACAAAAAGGTTTAGGGTCATAGAGTATTCCTTACAGAACCAAAGACAAAACATCCTTCCATAACCTCACCTGACAGGCCACCCCTACCCCCCGAAAGTTCAATCATTAGAATTATTTGCATATAATTACAAATAAAGTCTGGGAGGGGATTAAAGACATAGTGTTTTGCAATATTGGTCAGAGCTTTCTGTGCAGAATTCCATGAATAAAAGAAAGGCACATATTCTTCCTTAATGAACCCACTGCACGTCCCACGGGTCGTAATTTTTTACAGGTAAACAGCACTCATGCCTCCCAGAATCAGAGCTTCATTCGCACATTCAAAGTTAGCTCTGAGTAACCAGATCCCACCATCCGTACGCAAAGGAATAAAACGACGCTTTACGCATGCTTGAGAGAACAGTAACTAGTGGCAACCTCATTCATTAGCATGCTCTTTAATGCCTGCCACGGAGCCACAGTAAATGTCCTGGAACGGCAGTTCATTTATAAACACAAGATAGCAGGTTCTGACTCTGCTCGCCCGGGTTTTATTGTTATCAGAAAAAAGAAAAAAATGTTCCATGTTCAGTTCTACATCTAGACAGATACGTACAAAGGCTTTCTTTAAGGTGTGTGAACGTTGTCATTCAGATCTTGTGGAACACCATCAATCTTCAGCATGCCTGGATCTTAATCTTCATACCGAAAGAGGAAGGCTTTGTTTCATTTGTGTATGCTGCTGGCACACGATCACTCTCGGTACAGGTCCAAATCTAGATGATACTCCAGTCCAGGTGGAGCAATATGCTTGTTTCTTTATTTGTCATTGTCAAGATGTATTCATGGAGTTCTAGGTGTTAATCATGTCCATTAAGAGCCCATTTCTGTTTGTTCTTGTACTCTTTGTATTCATCACATAGAGAGAATCACAAAGAGTGAAGAAGTAAGGATGGCATCACAGTTCAAATGCCTACACTGTTCTTTGAACATTCTGTTTGATGGCAGACAATAAATAAAACCATGGTTACTAGTCAAAGTCTTCTGAGGCTGTATATTCATGAGGAAGCAAGGTCACAGACGGCAGATGCATCTTGGGGATGTTTTAACGTCCAAGCTAAGTAAAAAAGCAGGACATGCCTTATGTCCCTGGAGCCATCCATATATTAATGCTCTGACGTCTACAGGGTATTGACTGACATGTCGCTGTTTCCTCTGTGGCCTGTGACTGCTATGACTCAGAGGGTCCTCAATGTGCCTTTCAATGCCGCGAAATAGTGACAGGAGGGGCACAGACAGGGTCCAATAAAGATGAGGCACAATTTAGCGCAGACACATCAACACGTATGTCTAGTTCCTTTATTCCATTCACATCATATGACTGTTGTGCTCCAGAATAGTACACTGCGATCCTCATAATCCCATACTTTGCTCATATGTAATGCTTGTTCGTAACAGACAAACGATATACGTGACTAACTGGGACATGGGAATAATCCCCCTTTTATCTGGTCCTGAGAATGGCAACCCGCTTTACTTGTTACATCACCAGATAAGATGTGACTGAGAGACTAGAGGGAATGTAGCTGACGTAACGTGAAATAACTGCATTAGAAACAGGTATGACTTTCCAATTCAAATAAGTCAAAGCCTTGAACAAATACATTAGTACTGGCAAGGCATGACAATAAAGAACCAGAACAGAAAGACTATTTTCTTTCCTTCTTTGAAGCCAAGCAGATTTCAGATCACAGGAAAACAACAAAGGATCATTGTCTGCACACACATTCAAACACGCATGCATTTAAATGTTTTAAATCATTAAATCATTTTGTTTAAGAATTCGATGCCTTTCCTATAGAGTGTGTTTGCTTTAAGGCTATAATACAGGACTGTGGAACAGAAGGTCCATGGTTCAAATGCCACCTATGCCAAGATGCCAATGGTGTTTAAGCAAGGTCCTTAACATGGGCATGGACTCAGAAGTACGTCTCTCTGGATAAGGGCGTCTGAAAAATGTAGTTGCAGTTATATCACCTAAATCAAGTAGAAACATCAAAGACATGTAGTACATATGGTCATTTTAAGGCTGCCAGCATGAAACTCACTTTGGTGTTTCTTTTCTCTTGCACCTTTGCTAATGTTTACACACACACACACACACTCACACTCACTCACACTCACACACACACACACACATTCGCCTGGCAATCCAGACCACTCTCCTGGGTTGTGTGCAATGTCTTTACAGCAGGTGAGAAGTATGGTTATCTGGAGGGAATAGTGAAAGAATCTGGAGAGAGCAAAAGAAGTGTGGCGTCAAAGAGAGTTAATTAGTGTTGAATCTGAAAACAGCAACAGAAGATGAAGGTGGATCAACTGGTCCCAAAGAAACAACACTAGATCCATCGGCTGGCACTGGTATGGGTATTGAGAGAAAGATGTCAAACAAACAGCGGTTTTCTCGAAACATGAACACTGGCACAAAAGTTAAAGTATCATAAATTTATTTCGCCATTTAAAATCCCACCCCCTGCAAAACAACGAATGTCTTAATATCTCCATGCCCACATGTCCACCCACACCAAATAAAACACCAAAGCAGTCAGCACAGGAGTAGTGTGATTGTAGTGGCAAAAATGTCTCGCAAAAGTTTTACAATCTTGCTTTCTTTCGTTCATTCATTCATTCACTTATCCGGGAGGCAAGAAGAACCCTGGACTGGGTGCCAATCCATCGTAGGACATATAGACTCACACATGCATGCACTTTGGAGACACCAATAAGCCTAACACACATGTCTGTGGACTGTGGGAGAAAACCAGAGTAAAAGCAAACCATGCAGACTCGACACAGAAATGAACCAGATCACTTCATCTGGGGACTGAACCCAGGACCTGTGAGGTGAAACCTTCGCTGTGAGGTGACAGTCCTACCCACCAAGCCACGGTGCTATACTAATTTCTAACAATGTACCATAAAAATTGATTTGTTAAAAAAATACACAGCTTTAAATTACAATAACACAGACAAGGTTTCTACAATGAGGAAGTAGCTGCAACTGCATTCTCTTGAATTCTCATTCGGTTAACAGCTAGGGGTGGGTTATATGGCCCTAAAATAATATCACAATACTTTTGTGATAACTATATATTTGGCAATATATTTCAACAACATTCAGTTGCAACAAAATATATTTTCTACTTTAAAATACCTCACCTCGCAGCATTTTTTTCACCTCATACTCTGCGTGCTTCTGTTTGAGGTGGTGAAACAGATTAAATGTGTTGTTACAGACCTTTTGCATACCTTGCATACTACTGTAGTTCATCTGATATTTTGTACCAAAACCACCTCCACACTACCAAAGTCGCTCCCCCTTTCAGGACAAACTCCTCCACCGCAGGACCACTTTCCGCCATATCTGTTGCTCCGCCTATGAGTCGGAATATCACGATATGGATGTTTTATTTAGTTTAAAAAACTATACCAGTAATATCGCGAACGATACAATATGGCACATCCCTGTCAAGAGCCCATCAAAGTTTTCTCATGTAGCCCCTTTACTGAGATTATGTCGCTGCTGAAATGTAGCTATACTTTGTGACAACAAAGTTACTGAACATGTTTATTCTAGTGCATGCATTGTGACAATTAATTTGCTGTTATATTCTATTATATCATTACATCACATCATTTATATACGCATCCCATTTTACCAGTTTATCTTGGTCAGGATCCTGGAAGTCTTGACTGCAGACAGGCCTTTCACAAATGAGAGGCTGCCAGTACATTTCAGGGCTCTGTCACTGAACCATTTTGCACCCCATTCTTCTGGAGTTGCCGTTTTCGGTCAATGGACCACGAGAGGTTTAACTTTATGTAAATGTAGATCAAGTTAAGGCTTCTATATTTTGTAGCAATTTAATGAGGGTTGATTTTAGGTATGCAATCTTTCAAGAACAAATAAATATCTTGGATTAAAATACCCTTTGGGCACTGGGTGTATTAACATGGCATTCAACACAGAGCCAAATTCAAGACAAAGCACATCAGAACACACAGAACCCCATGACTGTGCAAATGTTACCTTCATGAGCAAACCTTAATTCACTTTTTTCAGTACAGATACTTCTCGGATTATGATTTAGACTGTTTCGACCTAACGGTGGGAAGCCAATAATATACATAATCACACATTCTGCAGAAACAGCATTCTAAATTTTGGGCAAATGATGTGCAGGACGGTAACCTCCCACAGATGCTGGCCATCCTTGCAGCTGCCAGGTTACATCAGCAGCAGCCTCAGATGGCCATGCAATCACGACCGATAAACCACATTCTGTGTAAATGTCTGTATTTATAATATTGAAGATATATAATGCATTCCACTTGCAAAAATTCCACTATAAACATGATTTGTAACTGTTTTAGTTTTGCTCAATAAGAAGATATAGTATTGTATGAATTACAGTGTTTGAAATAAATTCCAGTGGAGTTTGGAAACAGAAGACGTGTATGTGTAAGAGTCAGGGGTTTCGAAAATGTTCTTATCTAGAACATAGTCAAGGAAGGAACTGCAAAAAACTTTTTGGGAACCACCATGTTTATCAGAACGTAGCCCCATTGTTAATTGAGAAGCATTCCCTAATGCAAAATAATCTTTATTTTATTAGGTGGTTACAAAATGGTAACATAAGCCTTTAAAGCCAGTATGACATGTGCTCATATCCAACAGATCAAATTCAGTTTCGAAAAAACAGACCAAGAGCTCACAGTACATTGAGTCTGTAAAGATATGAAGATCAACTGATTAAGCCGGAGCTGCCGGTGCTAACAATCGTTTGTGAAGATAGGGGAGAAGCAAAAGTACTATATAGCACTTTTTAACTCAGAAGTTCTCTGTGTTCCACAAGTGCCAATACAGACAATGGCACTTTTTGAGGGAAAATGTTAAGAAACCAGAAAGTAATCCAAGCTAAAATATGCAAACTAGGGACACGGGTTATCCTGTTCTATCAGAGGCCCTGGATAATTGTCTCCTGGATTTAAAAGCAAAGACAAAATAAATAACACGAAGGAACAGACTGAGTAATGCTTGAGTAAGCATGACTTCATGTAACATTTCCCTAAAAAAGGCAAGTCTTTCTTCCAACAGAAACATCTACTCATCAGAACGCATGAATAAAATCGCGATGACACTGGCTCTCAACTTTCCCTTTCATGGCAGTCTTTCTGTTTGCCAATTAAGCACCATTTTTGAAACCCCTATAAAATTACCAGTGTGGGACAGATTGGAGAAAAGGAGATGAATTCTGGCTTTCCCTCCAGAGAGGATTTACTTCTTTCCCTTTCGTGTTCTCCCTCTGTGCCAAACCAGCAGGGACACGAGCTCACTATCTGTTCTCAAATCTGATCTGAGATGGAAAATCAGTCATGTATTCTCATGGAGCTTCAACAGTGGCAGCAATTTGCCAAAGCATTTCCAGCAGACTCTTCCAAAGACTTAGCATTTCTCTCCCTCCTGAACACTAAAATATGAGAAAGGATAGAAAAAGACCCTATTTTAGCAGTCCAAGACCTCTATTAAACGTACAATGCGTGCCAGGAATGGTGTGAACTTTCCCGAAGGATGAGAAACCGGTTGGAGGCTCCTCCACATGGGTCACTGCTTGTCTATGTTTGGCTCTGAGCCGAGGTAAAAATGAGGGTAAAATCTTATATAGCAAGATGGAACAAAGTTCATATGGAAGCTTGATTCAAGTCTGATCTCATCCTCTGATCTCAATTTTTAGAATTATGAGACTAGGCAGACAATAAATGATCACAGGATATCAGTTTTTAAATCTATTATCATATTGGCCTTAACAGCACTGACCTAACAGAAGCCCCCGGTCACATTAATGCCGCCAAGGAAGATACAGATAAAGAAACTATCCAAGCAATGCAAGTCTCGTTTTAGGTTGACACCAACATGACTGGTAAATGAAAAGTAATCAAACTCCAAACCTTTTTGTTTCTTACAAGGAGAAATTAGGAGGATCATCCTTTCAGTGCTCTCCCACACAGGACAAGACACCCGACTCCCAGTAATTACTTCAGTCCAATCTCAACACAGATCTAACCTCGTTCACCTAAATCCGTAACACATCCACGCATGCCCAGGAGTTGGATATACAGTGTAGTCTGTGCATAATTGGGCAGTAACACAATTTGTTGTTTTGGCTCAGTTCAGCAAGTTCGCATTTAAAACGAATAGACTACATACTTTCATTTCAGGTTTAAATCCGAGAGAACTGAGAGAAATCGAAACCCTTGTCATATTCTGTCATTTTTATTCTGAAGGACCAAAAGTATTTAGACAAATAGTTGCTCATATTTTCAGAGTCCTTGCATCATTAGGCAAGGCCCTTAACCTTCACTTGCTCAGCTCAATAGTAAATCACTCGGCATTACGAGTGTCTGCTAAATGTAAATGTAAAACTCCACTCCGTGAGAACAGCCCACTTAATCCTCATCTGCATTGACCTTACTTTTGAAGCTTGATTGCTATTTAATTCATATACACCGGCCATTTGCACAGACAGTGCAGGGGTTTGAGCTTCTGCCCTTTGCTCTCCGCCTGTTTTAAGTGTCCCTTCGACCGGCCTGTATAGTAAATGTCTTTTTGTGCATTATATTGTGTATTACTGGGTGACTTGTGGAACAAAGATATGTGTATAAAAAAACAGGCACAAAACCTGCATAGATTAGGCTGAGCTAGGCTTCACACATTTCATTAATCATTACTCTTGATTTTTCACATCAATTCCACTTGCAGATCCACCAACACACATCACCACAACATTCAACAGGTAATTAGTGTAGGTCCTTACACAGCAATACATTTTTAAATGACTTCACTAAGATTGTACATGGCACAGACGATTTGAGCAGACCTCCCATTCCCCCAAAGACAACACATGAGAAATTATTGTTTTATGTTTGAACTACTTATAACTGCTGTAGGTATGTGTGTTTTCTACAAAGTTTGTACAACTTTGCAAACTACAGTATGTCATTATCGTCCTTTCAAGTAGTAATATCTTTAATTGTTATCCAGAGTTAATCACAGAAGTTTTTTTCTAACCTACACATCATTTTCACCACTCAGACCTACGATGTAGGTGACTGAGACAAAGCAAGCTTCTGTCTCCACAGTCCCTGAGTCCTAAGGAAATATCCACCTTCTCACTAAAACCTAAAAGCAGCTAGGGTGAAATGCAAGTCTATAAAGTAAAATCCCAAATCATTTGAGCGAGTCATCTGTTTGTAATGCTGGCCTTCTGGTGTGAATTACAGGGAAGCATTGCTGGAGAACTTGAACTGACCCCATATATACACCCCTAGGGAAACAGTCTGCAGTGGCTTTGGGGTCGGGTAAAAGAAGGGGCACATGCCTAAATGCAGCAGACCCTGTTTTAAAGTGCTCTTCAACGCCCAGTTTTATTTTAGACAGCAATAAAATCTGTCTGAGCCATTCCGGTGGAGACTGGAATATTCATCTGTAGCAGATATCTCACAGGTGTTGTCACTGCGAAGCTCTGTCACGTTTAAAGCTTAAATCGACATCTTTAATCTTCATTATTCAAATCAGCCATCCAGACGACATGCTTGTTTTATTATACTAAACACCATAAGCAACTGAATTCTCAGCAAGATTTTGAGCCTTACTGCTCTTTTCTTCCTTAGGGAGGGGCCAAGGCAAGCAAAAATGCCTTCGGTTATCAACGTACAAATCAAGGGTCACTCAAGATGACCAAAGCAGCATTTTTGATCACAAAATATCATTGATCACATCCTGCCTTACCTGTAGTATCTGGATTGCAGGTAAGTGGAGCAAACAGCTTTGGAGACGTGACTTGCAGAGCCAAAGTCTATGACTTTGACTCTGTAAGGTTGGCGAGCAGGATCCACCAGCATAATGTTCTCAGGTTTCAAGTCGGCGTGGATCAAACCCAGACTCTTCAACTTCATAAGGGCTGTTGCCACCTGCTGCAGGATGGGCCGGATGTATTTGAGGGGCAGGGGGCTGAACTTGTTCTGTTTGAGGAAGTCATACAAGTTCTGTTCTAGCATCTCAAACACCAGGCACGTGTGGTTTTTGTGCTGGAAGCACTCATACGCCCGGACAAAATTGTAGTCATCTGCGCTCTCTGTGCTCAGACGTGCCAAGATGCTGACCTCAATCTGGCCCTGACGTGCATATGATGGGTGGTTCTTCAGGATCTTGATAGCCACAATCTCACTGGTCCCGTGCTTCCAGCACTTTACCACCTGTCCAAATGTGCCTCGGCCCAGGAACTCCAGCACCTCGTACGTGTTGGTCATGGAGCACAGCACCTCATGCTGCAGAAGCTGGTAGTCACCCTCGCTGTTGGCACCACTGGTCTTGGACGTAGCAGTGGTAGAAGCAGTGGTCACGGTGCCAGCCGGGCCGCTTTGGCCGTTGTTCTGGAGCATGGCTGCTGCCTGGGGCTGCTGCTGCTCTTCCACCATGTGCACACTGCTTCCACTGCCGTTGTTGTTGTCCAGCTCCTCGCTCTTGCGCTTAAGCCCGCATCTCTGATATGTATCGAGCAGACTCACTGTGCTGCGGCGCGTCAGATTGTGCCCCCCGCTGCCGCTGCCACTACTGCTACTCGCGCTCCCCAGCAACTGGCCAGCAATTCCAGATGTGCTGCTTGCTGTGGCCACAATGTGGCCTGAGCTGGCAGGGAAAAGGAGAGCCTGCTCGTAGGGCAACGAGGAGTTGGAGACCTTCAGCGAGGCAGCTGAGATGCTCTGCTTGCTGTTCTGACCGTAGACCTTGCCGTGTGTGCCGTACCCTGTCATATCCCAGTTGCAGCTCTGCTCCACCTTCAGTTTCTTCACGCTAAAGAAGGCACTTGACTGGAGAGCGTGGGGGGAAAAGACTTGCACTTGCGAGGCCATACCTGAAGAACAAGGCGAGGGAAAGGGAGAGAAAATGAGAACCGTGAATATGAGCCTCTGAAACATGAGTGCAAGCTTTTTTTTTAAAAAAAAAAGCGTACAGAGTAAGACTCAGAGCCTTGACACTGATTTATTGCATAGATGCGCAAGCTTTCACATTTCCGCAGGTCACCTGCCAATTCTGAGATTATAGTACAAATATATGCTTTAAGGCAACATCTGGTTGAGAATACATCAAGATTAGTCGGAATCCATTAAACAAATCTACACAAAGTGAAAATAAATTAAATACAGCATTGCTGTCTACCAGCGGGTTTACATCCATGGCTTGATAACCTTGTGCCAGAGGATTAGATTAGGCTGATAAAAGTTTCATTTACACAGCTTTGGAGAATCCCTCCGTCTTTCTGTGTATTTATGCCTGAGAAAAATAAGTGCATTCACAGTCTACTGCGAAAGTGTGTCCTTAAATTGTGTTATCTGTTTATATCGAAGACCTGATACAGGAGAATGACGGGAGAATGATTTAAAAGTAGGATATTGATATATGTAGATGAAATATGACTTCTTTACTGCTCCCACAGTGAGCCACATATCAAAAGCAAGGCCTTAGAAAGTAGCATAAATCGTAAAAGAACTATAGCAATTTCCTCGGCAAAGCAGATCACTCAGCCGATGTACGAAACGCGTGGCATGACGCTATACACAAAAAGCAAACACGTCTGCTTTTATAGACGTATCAAAAAAAATCCAAGCATTTGAACTACATCTCCACCACTACTCTTAGAAAAAAAAAAAGCAACCAAAGCATAACAGAGCACACTGGAGCTCCTGGGAACTCTCCACTTCAGAATAAGCAGAACTTCTTCATGCAAACAACAGTCCAAAAATAGCCCTCTCGAACTGTGTTGTTTGTAGCACTAAAATAATGATTATAACACACAAGCAGGATTATACAAATGGGATGCAGTACCGCTCTACATCCAGAAATCTGCCGTGCGGACCGAATTAGTGATCTAACAAATCAGAGATACCTCCTGTGGACACTGAGTCACGTACACAAATCTCACACACCTGGAGAAACACCTAACTCGCATAGGAAGCCGCACACAAACGCAGCAGGGTGAATTCAGGCTGCATTAAGCAGTCGTTTTTTCCCTCTCTTTTTCTGTTTTCTTGTGCCAACAAGTTTCAATTATGCTAATGTATTACCTGCATGAATTGAATTAATCCACATCTCTGTGAGCTGAATGTACAAGCGATACTCCGAAGCCTTTTTTTCATACGGTAAGCAAATCCGTGTCCATGCTGACTTGCTTGCATAAAGATATGCTATTGAATAAAATAAACAACTGAGTGGCAGTTTGTGCATGCATTATACTTATGTAAAACCAAGTTACAATTATTGAATATAATCCAGAAACTGCAGCAGGCCTGCTGTGGCTGTGGCTCTGTATATGAAGCCTATCTAACATTAGAGTGTACCTATTGGTAATCCTGATTACAATATGCAACTGTATTAAAATGCACCTACATATAAAACACCTTGTGACTAAGTTAAAGGGATATAACAAAATCATAAAAAAGAACATTTGCATGCTCTAGATGCTGCACAATTGTCCTCTTTACAAAACCTTGCACATGTTTTAATGAAAGCAATCCCAGAGTGGAGCTGCCTGGGTCCTTTCTGTGTGGTGTCTGCATGTCCTTCCCGTGTCTGCGCGGGTTTACTCCGGGTACTCCGGTTTCCTC
>JAUZST010000717.1:0-30175 GCA_034779995.1 Parotocinclus haroldoi
TCCCGGGGATCCCAAAAATCCTCCCATATCTCGCTGACCCGCTTTGTATCCGCTCTAAGTGGCTTCTTTTTCTTATTTGCTCTCACGTTCTTTGGTCCGATTAAACGGGATTTTGGTCCGAATAAGAGAATAAAATTACATGTATATAATAGGATTTGTTTCTGTACTTTAGGATTCGGTCCCAATAATCGACTGTAATTTTTTCCCATATGAGGGAGCAGTGACAGTGTTCTAGTTCTTCATATTAAGTGAGTACGGTTTTCAGTATGCATGACGAAAGTAAGCTGAGAAGGAACAACTCCATGAAGACGTTTAGACGTTTATCACCTCAGTGGATATGTGGAATTTGACGAAGCCAAAGCTAACCCTTCTGAGAGTACATAGCCAGACACAAGCAAGCATCTTGCATCTGCACGGCAGTCTATCCTACCTGGCTGCATGACTCAATGAGTGGCAATGTCACTCATACTCGATAATGTCGGTTCAGCCATCATTAGAGCAACAAATTAAGACGAGACACATCACACAGCTGCAAGTCACTCCAGGTAAGAGTGTGTGTTAAACGGCTAAACGGACACGAAACCAATTCAGAGACCTACGGGAGAGTGAAAAGCCGTTCTGAAGAGCCACGTACAGAACGAGGGGATGGAAATGGAGAGACGGGCGAACAGATGGACTGACAAAAGCTAGTGAGTGGGCTTCAACACGGCTGTGTGAAAAGGCAAGAGCAGGCTGTTTGCCTCTTGTTTTAAGTCAAATTAAACACTCAGTGCTACAGACCTGTTCAAATGAAAGCTCTTTTCCTGCAAGGCATTAATCCACGAGTCAGCTTACTCACAAATCTTATTACTGCATTTTGTTTTCGTTGTACGTTTTGTACCAAAACCACCTCCACATTGCCAAAGACACTCCCCTTTTTTGGGACAAACTCCACTTTCCGTCATACCCGTTGCTCTGCCTACGGGTCACGCGCTGGACGTACGACATACTACGATATAGATGTTTTATATAGTTACTTATAGAAATTTATACCGGCAACAAGCGGCGGAATAAAATGAAACCGGAGCGTGCAGGTGAAGGTAAGAAGCCATTCTGAACGTCAATCAGACGTAGAATGATCGTAGTTTCCACGTGAGAGTAAGCGTTAAAAGATTAAGTGCAGTAATCAGACGTAGAAAATCTTAAGTCATCTTTGGCGAATCGTTTTGAAGCCGACAGTAAATGGAATAAATAGTCATTATTAGCTCGCCATAACAGCAGTACTGAAGAACTTGAGATTGCATAACCACGTTTCTGTTGCAGGACGCCCCTGTCTCTTGTAATATTTGGCCTAAAGCAACCTGTGACTCTCATATGAAAGGTTACCTAATATTCATGAACACAAACTGTTCCATGAATCCAAGCCAAAAAAAAATTAAATAAAAAATACATCACGCATCCAAGACTGTCTATATTACATAATTAAAACACCCACATTTAGTGGGATCCATTTTTTCAACAAGACGCATTGTTACGAAATATATAAATATATATATATATATATATATAATTAAAAAAAGAAGCACAGAGGCAAACACGGGCAATTGAACGGGTTGTATCGAAGAGCATTGGTCTCGTCTTGGGGAGGGGGAGACGGGATGGGGGGGGGAACGTCCACCGGTAGCTGTAACTTTAATCCTTTTCAAGCTCTGACTGATGAGCCGGTGAATTCTGGGACGGGCCCTGGACCGAGCGCAATCCCGACCGAGATAATGTGGTCATAAAAATAAGAAAAGGTTTTAAAAGCCACTGCGATCTTTGTGGTGGCACAAAAAGCACGTCTGACAAAAGCTGCCCAAATCGCCTGTTAAGTGCTGGATAGTGAAGAGAAAATATCTAAGAGCAACATCGGCTCAGATGTGAAGCACCAGATCAAACAAGCTGAAGAACAGAAAGCTTTGTGCATTGAGCTTCCGTAGCCAAGCAGCCCCAGATAAGCCCAGGACCAAAAATCACGCCATGTCACCTGCTAAGGTATGAAATGAGAATAGACAAAAATTACGATCGCAAACAACTGGCCTCGAGACAAGACGACACGCTTTTGTACCAAACAGCTCTAGGGACTAATTAGGGAGGACCTACTCCCTGGAGAAACCCCTTGAAACGTTCCAAGAACTACAACTGTTTACAGTTCCTACAGCGTGAACATGCAAGGAAGGGGCAGCGTTCTGAACACGCTGAAAAAGCTCGACCGTTCTAAAAAGCAAACGTACCAAACAGCCAAACACTACTGTATTTGCAAATCTATGCCCCTAGGGACGGACATATGATTAAACTAAGAACAGCCTAATGAGGGTAGGTCCTTCTGGAGGATAGGGGGACTAGAAAGGTCCACCAAAAGCACACGTTGCAACAAAAGTCATGACATAGCAAACTTGCATTGCCTCGTTACTGCAGTGAAAGAAGATAAAGGAGGAAAGGGGTGGCAAAAATAAATACGTAAAACAACGAAAATCTCAATATAGCAGTGCAAAAATATAACTCCTATCAGAAAAGTGCTTAAGAAACAAACAGAAAACGGATATGGACATACACTGATCTCAAAAGTCAGGAGATATTTCGTGGGGAAGCACGGGGGGCTCGGTGGGGCGGCAAGAAGGTCCCGGGTTCAATCCCAGGGTGGTCCTTTCTGTGTGGAGTCTGCATGTCCTCCAGGCGTCCGCCTGGGTTTACTCCTAGCGTGCTAGGTTAACTGGAGTCTCTAAAAGTGGCCTCAACCACCTTAACCAAACAGGCAGGGTACGACCGTATTATCGTGTGATATCGGTGTGATAGACAGTTCTATTTTGGGTTAGTCACAAACCTAATGCGGCACAAGGGGTGAAAAAAAGACAAAAACCCAAATCTCTTGTTAACATGAAGCTAAAAACAATCCTGACTTTAGTCTGAAACTGCCAAACGCCTTTCTTCTGTTGAACTCAACTGCACTGCACGTAAATGGAACGTTTTCTGATATTTACTTTCACTTTTGCTCCGTTGCAGACTGTACCAATGCAAGATATTTCCCGTTCTGTCCGGCCAACTTCGTTTTGTCTGTTAATAAACATCAATTCCATCATTTCAGACGTGCAAAACGTGTGGAAAAAAAGCATTTTGGAGAAGCATATACTGCGCCTTCCAACAGGACATCTTTTCCAGGGACGTCCACAACTGTCTTGGCAAGACAATGCAGAACCACATGCTGCGCACACATCACAAAGGCACAGCTGCACAGGGATATGGTACAGCTAATGAACGGTCCTGACCTGTCCCCAGGACGTAACGACAATAAGCCCACACTACAGAATGCACCTTGAGACCTTAAGTAAATGTCAGAAACGACGCATTTATTTATTTTTTTACATTGCGATGTTTTTTTTTTTTCCCGTACTGTCCCAACGTTTTTCTGAACAGCCGTGACGGCAAAGAACAGACCTGAAAAACGAACTCTAATGAGTGATGAAACCCAGAGCAGGCTCATACCTCAAACTCGAACTTGGAGCTGCCGAAGTTGGTCCTCTGCTTCTGCCAGAAGTTGTCGGGTTTGATAATGAGGGCAACGTGGATGCAGCAGGGGAACGATTCCTGCAGGATCTTCAGCAATGGCTTAATGGAATCCCACTTCGATCCACGCATGTCCACGATGACCGTGAAGCCATGTTTACAGACATCCTCGCTATACAGAGAGAGAGTGAGAGAGAGAAACAGGAGGATGAAGAGAGAGAGAGAATCGGGTGTCGGTAGAAGAAAAGGGGGGGAAAAAAAACAAATCAGTGCTGAAGTGCTAATCCTATCTGCGTTACATAATCCAATCCAGCATCCGTCATCCACTCCGTGCGCTTGAAGCACTGGGAGGCAGAACGAATATACGGTAATAGGACTGCACAGCACAGGTTCCCTCATTCCTACTGAACAACAGCAAGAAGATAATTGCTTACCGATTGCATACACCTACGAGATGCAGATTGTATTTATAACGTAAAAGCTCGAAGTGCCATCTGTCTGTCAATCAAGCTGTCCCTCTAACCACGGCTCGCAAATCCGATTGACTTATCGCAGCATCCACCTGAGCTGTCAGTCTTCTGAGCGGATGCGGATGCATCCATCGACCGCACTGTGAAACCTTAGATGTCCGCCGTAGACTCCATCAGTGCAACTGCGACACGGTTTTCTTCGCATGTGCACTCCCTCGCTCTCCCGCTCTCCCACCCACTTATGCACACCCTCGCTCACCCTCCCCACTTCTTTCTGCATTTGCTCTCTATCACTCCCCAGCTCACTTGCTCTCTCCTCCCCCCCCATTGGATTTGTTCAGATACTCCAGCTCTCTCTCTCTCTCTCTCTCTCTCTCTCTCTCTCTCTCTCTCTCTCTCTCTCTCTCGTTTCACTGTGTGGGTGCAGGGAATGGAGCTGAGAAGCGAAAGCGATAACGTGGAGGAGGAGGAAGGTCTGTTTGGCGAAAGCCGGACCGTTCCAGGTCTGGCCCACGCTCCAGCCCATGCACATGCCATCTCTCACTCACTCTCTCCCTCCCACTCTCGCACCATCCAGTTCTCAGCGCTGCCAAACTCGGCTCGCTCTCTACCTCAGGTGTCACGCTGTTCCACCCGACCCCCTTAAGAGTTCCCAGTTGTTCCAAGCTGTGCCGGACAGGAAAAATGAGGATAAACGCACAAAACGCTGAATTGCAAAGCCTAGAGAGTCGCGTATGAAACAACAGCAGGACCAGAAGATCCATTACGCTTATTGATTAGCGTGGGGGAAACGTTTCAAATGTTTCTTCCTGGTGTCCTTTCGACAGCTCTTGGGTCTTGGCCATGGTTGAGTTTGGAGTGTGGAGTGTGTTTGAGGCTGTGGGCAGGTGTCTTTTATACAGATATGGAGGTGCCGTTAATACAGGTAACGAGTGGAGGACAGAAGAGCTTCTTAAAGAAGAAGTTACAGTTACAACCTGCTTGTTTGTGGGTGACCAAATACTTATTTTCCACCATAACTTACAAATAAGTGATTTTAAAAAATCCTACAGGGTGATTTCCTGGATGTTTTTTCTCATTTTGTCACTCAAAGTTGAAGTGTACCTATGACGAAAATTACAGACCTCTCTCATCTTTCTAAGTAGGGGAACTTGCAAAATCAGAAGCTGGCTAAATACTTTTTTTTTTTTTTTTTTAAGTAGTCTTCTCCAGATAAGTGCCTTCCCATAATCCTGTCTATGAGCTCTGAGGTCAGTGATCATCCTCCTAAAAGTTTCACATGGCAGGCATGTTTTGTTTTTGATTTGCCGCCGCGCCCCCGGGCTGTGCAAAGGGAAGGGGGCGGGAAGGGACACAAACGCCGGGCACGGGGCTTCTGCAAGCTGCAAAGTGCAGGTGATCGGTTTTTGCGATCGGCAATTACGTCGATCTGATGTTTCGCCAGAATGTTCGCAAGAACATTAAACACAGGGAGTGTGTGTGTGTGTGTGTGTGTGTGTGTTACCTGGGGATGCCAGCTAGATAGGCGATGAGCCTGCGCAGGTCCTCTTGTCGTATTCGGTCATGATTGGTGCGTGAAGGGAATGTTAAAACAGGACCACCGCGCTTGTCTCTGCCACCTGGAATTGAAAAGGGGGCGTGAGATTGGGGAAGCAGCCTACCCTGTGCTGTGAAAAAGTCTTAGGACGCCATTACATCTGTTGTTCAACGGTATAATAACCATTCGTAGTAAATGAAAAACCCCAGTTGAGAGGCACCGATCGATGGGCAGAACAAAACAATTCTGTGCCAGCTGCGTGCAGATGGTGATGTCGCGATTCGGCGTCTTGGCCTGCGCTCATACCTTTGCACCAACGATAGAAAGGCTCTCATCAAAGGCGCAAAAAAATACAACTTAAGCACGTTGAGCTGAAGCTAACAAGCGAAGAGAGCCAGGCACAAACCAACAGCTCCGACTGTTCTTTAAAAGTCGTTTCTACATGCTGTCATTTACAATTCTCGTATTCGTAAATATGCCGTCTTTTTTTTTAAGAACCTTTAGTCAGATGTTAACGTGGTATGATGAACTTTTTTACTCACAAACACATCCAGTTTAAACAAAGACTACATATTTACAGTGCTGGCCCTTCTCCTTAGAGACAAATCGAGGCAATTCGCCTCGGCGTGCTGGATATCAGCTTGTGGCCAACAAATCTCGCCTTGGAGTTGATCACGGTTTCTGGGCTTTGTTCGTCCACCCTTGAGGATTAACCACAGGTTCTCATTGGGATCGAGATCTGGGGAGTTTCCTGGTTACGGACCCAAACTGTGAAATGGTTTGCTCCCTGAGCCACTTGGCCATCAACTTTCGCCTTGTGACATGGTGCTCAACCATGCTGTTAAACGCACTGTTCATGCCCAAATTGCTCCTGGATCGTTGGGAGAAGTTTCTCCTGGATATTTTGATGCCACTCCTCATTGACGGCATTGTACTTGGGCAAAGTTTTGTGGAGCGACCCCACACGTGAATGGTCTTAGGATGCGTCACTGTTGTCATGGCACAGGACGGTTGGCATTTCGCCTCACTGAGCAAGCTCTACACTGTGGGAGACGGTCCTGGTGCTGGCTTGCCTTTCTTGAGCACCCTGAAGCCTTCTTCACTGCAAGTGAAACCACTGTCCTTGAAGTTCTCGATGATTTAATAAATATTTCATTTTTTCAAAACCGCCATTCAGGAATTGCATTCAGTGCAACCATGATTCCAAAAAGATCATTCCTGGTCAAGCTTCTTCTGACTGTAGAAGGCTCAACTAGGCATCCTGCTGAAGCTGCCAAAAGCTGCTATCGCTCAAGTGAAAGGGGAGGTTAAATGGTAAAGGTAAATAGTTGCCACTGTAGCCTACAAAGGTTTGCTTTTCAGATTTTTGTTTTCCCATTTTTTTTAAATCCTGAATACAAGTTTCTGGTTGTATTCCAAAAAAGAGACTGAGAAATGATTAAATATGGCCATAATACCATTGCTAAAACAAAGGCCTCATCAACCCTAATGGTGGCCTAAGACTTTTGCACTATACCCTAAACGCACAGGCTTAGGTAAATAAAAACCTACAAGATCTTAAATATAGGGAGCAAATTTCTTTTGTCCTTTAGGATCATCAGAAAGGTAAATTTAATCATTTAAAATCTGTTTCAAGTATCCATACTCAGTGCTTCGTATCTCGCTGTCCTTAGTGCCATACCTTTTTTTTTTTTTTTACCACTAAATCTAAACCACAAAATTGCTCGGTATCCACGTCTTTTACCATTTACAAAGTGGTGAATGCCCCAACTTCTGTTGGAATGCGTTACAGGTCTGAAATGCAGGAATGGGTGGGTAACAGATGAAATGAAGCTAACAAGAACAAAGCAACAAGTCTATCGGGTGCGTACCGTCAAATCCAGCGTTCCACACCGTCCAACTTCAAAGAAAAACTGAAATGCATTAGCGAAGCTAACGTCACAGGTGCTCCACGGCGCAGCAGAGGGCATAGGAACACTAAAAAAAAACGTGACAAATCTGATACGGAGTCGGTGTTACAGACAAGTACTGACCCCAGTACGAGATCTGGTTTCGTATCGGAGTAACTAAAGTTACTGTCAGTAGCCAACATCTCATTTAAACACTCGCCAAATAACAGGATGCAGAGAAAAGGGAGGGGCTGTACTGTTTTGCTTTTTTTTTTTTCTATCCATTAATCCCATGGGTTTACGGTCTGTCCTTCCCGCCTTTGAAATCCACTGTGCTCAGCAAACTGGCTCAGAAAATGTGAAGTGCACCGACTGGACCATAACAAAGCAGGCCGGCCAGGATATCCCACTGGATCTTCCTAACCAGGAAAGCGCTGAACCAACCTAATTAACGGATCAGCTGTTGTCCTGAAAATGTGCTATTCTGCAAGAAGTAAACACGCTAGGTCACCAACAAACCATAAGGGCTACGAGATTTGCCATTTCTTGTGGTAGTGGGACACCATTCTTACTCATCTTTGTCTTTCTCCATGGTGTCAACTCTCTGGAAACACTCGACATTGTCTCCATGTTGTCTGTACTTGTTATCCGGTAGACTTGTTTCTCTGCCTGTGCAGGAGCCACGGACATTTTTTTTTCTTGATCGTAGCCCTGCAGTGAAACTTAAGCACATAATCCTTTCCATCCTCCAGCTTCTGAAAAGCTAACAAAGGCTCTCCGTTTTAAAGGGATGGAAAAAGTCACTCAAAGCAGGGTGTGTTTTCTCGGTGTTGTAGGCTTGTAAGGCATCACAAAGGATGCGGCACTACTTGGGCTGGAGAGCAGGAACATGTTTGTATGATGCCCCTTTCTGGCCACCGGTCAACATCATAACTATGACGATTAAAATGCATGTTGATATTACGCAAATAATAGTACTGTACATTAAAGTGTAGGCCAAACGAACATAATATGGCCGGTTCATTAACGGTTTGACTGTATTCCAGGATAGCACGATGTTCAGAAAATGGTGACGATATTTTGAGAATGGGGTTCGGCTTCACGAGAACTGTTCGCCAAGCTGACATTTCGGACACGGACGTTGCTGATGGTGCCAAATGGACTGGTTTGAAGATTAACCTGCATTCATTCAAGGTCCCAGTTCAATTAACATTTCCGTGTTTATGTCCGATTTTAGATTAGAACGCTTTTGTCTCTTCCACCTTCGAACGGAAAAGACACAGGACACTCTTTTATCTCAGAAACAATGACATATTTGAATAACCCAGCAAGTAACGGGAGAGGAAGCTCATCTTTTAGCCTGTGTCCGGGACATGGCCGCCATCTGGGAACAGCCATATCGGATCGAAGGCAAGTTTTTTCCCCGTGGAAAGTTGGTTCATGTAACCACAACACCCCCTCCTCCGATCGTCTTTACGAATCTTCAGACCTACCAATTGCCCTTTTAGGTTTGTGTGTTTGGACCGTTTGGCCAAAACCATAAATAACACCACAAGAGATGCTTGACGTTCCGATTGTTTGGACTTCTGTAATAAAGCATTACGTCATTTATACTGTAACGTCCGTGCCACCGTATCTGTCGCGCAGGGCAAACGTTTATCGGCGCAGCATCAGTTATACGAGACCGATGGCCGGCTGATCGATTGCTGACCGTGGGCATCCCTTCACGGCCACGATGTACCCAAAAGCTGCATCTACCAAGATGGATTCTAAGGTAGTTTTACGAGCATAATGAGTTCAGTGTTCTTCAGTGACCTTCCCAGTCAGTGACCTTGGATCCAACAGAACATATATGGAATGTGATGGAACGGAAGAGACACGAAAACGCACCTGAAAGTCTGCATTGAGTGCAGAATTAAGCGCCGAATTCTGCCAGGATTACACTAGATTCTGCCAGTGTGGACATTCTGATTGGGCCTCCTGCTTATCTGTTTATTAGACACGGCTTCACCTCTCTACCGGGTTCCTCACATGCACGGCCATGTGAGTCTGTGTGGGTGTTCCCCGCCCAAGTTACTGCCTAGCAAATGGTTTTTGCACTGTAACAGCATGAGCCTACGTAAACAGTTCAAAACAGCTTCTGCTAGCTCAGATTGTTACATTTTGCACGTCTTCCCGCACTGACTTCTGAAGTCCTAAATAAAACACAAACAGCTAACGGTAAAAGGTCCAGCAGGGGCCAAAGGTCTGACTCCACTAGTCAAGCCAAGTCGGATTTATTTATATAACGCTTTTTACAATGGGGCATTGCCTCAAAGCAGCTTTAATTGAGCAAGCCTAGGGCGACAGTGGAAAGGAAAAACTAGCTAAATGTAAGGAAGAAACCTTGGGAGGAACCAAGGATCAAAAAGGGACTCCTTGGGTGGCCTAGATGTTCTTTGAACTAGGAGTGTTTGATTATTTGTTTGTTTGTTTGTATGGTGGTTTCACTCCAGGTCCCCCTTTCGGTAATATTTATGGCTTTTTAGGGTAGGCTGATCGCTTTACTGCTGCTCAGGGGATCTCGTAGTTGGGCTACGACTTCTATACTGCTCACAAAAACGAGGGATATTTAATTAACTCAGCATCCTTTATTTTTGTGAGCAGTATAATTAGATACTTTTAAGGCTTTGCCTACGTTGACTTGTTTAGCGTTTCTAGTAATACTCGGTATCGCTCTCATTTTTGGCATTCAACGCTATTGCCTATTGGTGGGGGTTCCCATTTCAGGAGGGGTTGGTGGGTAAACCTTGTGGGGCCAGTACAGAATGTGGTTTTCGGATGCATGTTGAGATTGCATGTTTGGTGCCTGCGCTGACAGTAGACAGTCTGTCTGCATTTTCATTTTCTGGAACTTTTCATCACTACAGGTCCCGGACCTTTGGTTCCTACCGGACTGTAACTTTTCACATTCAGACAGGTGTTGCGAAATCACTAGTGCATTTGATATGCTCCGTTTATCACACCATCTGCTGCAACTGCATTTTCTAAACACCGTGGGGCAGAATCGTACCCCATGCTCCCATGCACGAAGTGTAACAAGTACACAGGTCTGAACAGTTATTCTTCAGAACTAATAATATCAAGCGGATACACTTTGTTGTTGTTTGCAAATACGCACTAGCTTTGAATTTGAGGCCATGCCCGAGTTGGGACAAGGGCAACAAAAGACTGGGAACGCTCTAAAAACACCTGTTTGGAACATTCCACAGGGGAGTGGCATGATTGGGAATAAAAGGAGCGTCCCCGAAAGGCTCGGTCGTTCACAAGCGAGGACGGGGCGAGGCTCACCGCTGCTGTAAACACCTGCACAAGCACGCAGCTTGAGAACAACGTTTCTCGTCGAGCAATTGCAAGAGATTTCGTCATCTACAGTCCATAATATCATCAAAAGAGGTTATCTGAGCTGGACTGACGCGAAGCGGAAAAGTGTCCTGTCGTCTGACGAGCCCACATTTCAAATAGTTTTTGGAAATCACGGACGTCGTGCCATCCAGGCCAAAGATGAAATGGACTGTCCGGATTGTTATCAGCGTTGAGTTCGAAAACCAGCATCTCTGATAGCATGGGGGCGTGTTCGTGCCCGGGCAGGGGTAACCTGCACATGTGGGAAAGACCCATTAATGCTGGAAGGTACGTACAAGGTTTTGGAGCAACATACGCTGCCATCCAAGCAACGCCTTTTTCAGGAACGCCCTTGTTTATCTCAGCAAGACAATGCCAAGATGCATTCTGCACGTGTTACAACAGTGTGCGACAACAGAGACCCCAGACTGTTGAGCAGCTGAAGTTGTACATAAAGCAAAAATGGGAAATAATTCCACCTACAAAGCTCCAACAATTCGTGTCCTCGGTTCCCAAAGGCTTAACGAGTGTCAATGCATGCTAAAAACATGCCCCCGTCCCAACTTCTTTGGGACGTTTTGCAGGCAAACAATTTTAAGATAAGTAAATATTTTCAAAAAGCAATAAGGCGTATCCGTTTGAAAATTAAATGCCTTAATTTTTGTACTGTATTCAACCGAACACGAGACGAAAAGGACTTGAAAATCCTCGCACTCTGTTTCACACAACGTCCCGGCTTCACCGGAACTGGGGTTGTGTGGCACAAGGTTACTTCAAAGCAAATCGTGCGCTCACACAGTGCCCCAAACGACCTTGCTGCCTTTCGGGGAAAAAAAATCTTAAGAAAATCAAATCGTTCGCCCAGTGTCGGGAACCGAATCATGACCTTCCAAGAACTGTCATCAACCACCTACCTGATAGAAAGGCCACTTTTTCCTTTAGTATAGGCAAGACCTCCTTGGCCTTCATCTCTTCATTCCTGCGAAATCCTGGAAGCAAAACAAAGCAAAACAAATCAGACATGATTAGCAAACTGAGCACACGATTAGAGATAACCCTCTAACAGATCAGATCAACACTGCTTTGGTCGGCTTAGTTACCTCAGGAAATGGTTTTGAATAAACACCGTTGCACAGACGCCCTAACGCATAATTCCTCTTCAGTTAGTCAAGTCCCTTCCAACACAGACTTCAGATTTAGCACAAACACTTGTTCCTGATCCCAGCTTGACCTGACCTGGTGTATAATGGCTCCTGCTCCAAGCCTTGCTTTCTATGAGTCAGTGGCTGGCTCCGGTGGTTAAGGGTGAGCTGGAATCATTAGTCATATGCTCCAACCAGACTGGATCTGTGCTCACTTTAGCAGGATCAGGTCTGGGCTGAGCTGTGACTCAATTACGGTATAAACAAACCACCATTGTGAAGAGCGAGAAATAAGTTTACATGAGGCTCGAGTAGGGCTGGGCGACATGGAAGAAAGTGAATACCGGTCGATGTTGATATAAGACATAACCAAGTATAAATGTAATCTGTCCAGATCAAAGGTAAATTCTTTACTAGTAAGTGAGATGTGAAGATCAAAAGGTTCATTTGCGTTTAAATTGTTCATGTTCTGTCAGAAGTTAACAAGGTACTGTCTCTAGAAAAGAAAAACTTCTCTAGGCTACCGTGAGTATTTAGCGTAACCTCCCCTTACACTTGAACAATAACAGCATCTGACAGCATCCTAGTGGCTTGAAGAGGCTCACAAAGTGGAAAGAGTATTAGGGAGTGACGAATCAAAGTTTGAAATTTTGGGTCAGATCACCGACTAGCTTAAATTCAAGGCCGGCCTAAGACTTTTGCACAGTACTGTATATAACCCGGGAAGACCGATCGTCTCACAAATATATAAACACGGGTATAAAAACCTTTTTTTTTTCTTCCTCAGACTAACGTAACGACTAACTAACTTTTTATCCAGCGTAAGACTTAGCATTTACATTTCCAGCATTTAGCAGACGCCCTTATCCAGAGCGACTTACAACTCATACAGTCTTACAATCCAAGCCATGGTGGGTTAAGGCACTGTGGCAGCTTGACAGAGGTGGGATTTGAACCCTGGACCATCAGATCCAAAGTCCAGTACCTTAAGCGCTAGGCTACCGCAGTCCCGCAACTGAACCAAAGGTGAACACGCCTAACTCTTCGCCTACTCGTCTTCGCCAGCGGTTCCAATAATTGTAGAAGGGACTCAAGTCGTAAAGGTGCTCTTGTACGTTTTATGGTGCACCTGAACGAGTGAGTGATGATTGACGTACTGCTGAGAGTCGATTTCTATGGCGGTATGATCGGTAGAAGAAATCAGGAGCTCAGCCCTACCCTCAGGGAACGAGCTCGAGATCGACTGAACGTGCAAGCACAACAAACAAGGTGCTCTCTCTCTCCTACAACCGTATGAAGCAACGGCAGGGTGTGGGTGTATCCGTATGAACGCGGGTTGTCCTTCAGCACATACCTGTTTCTGAAAGGTTGGAAAATACGTTTTTTTTTCTGCTGGCGTTACAGACAAAATGTGGAAGGTTTATCCATTATCCCTAAAGACGCCGCGCACATTTTATACAGTGTACAATATAAGAGCCTTGCTACACACACTGTACTGTATATCTGTAATACTAACTGAATCTATATATCTATATATAGCAGTATTATACAGAACTGGGCAAAAGCCACTGCCACATTTGTTTTTCTTGCAGTGGTACAAAGACTATATGACATGCTGTTGACAATCAGACCCAAAAATCTGATTTATTCTATGGCTGCATTCCAATAAAGAAATGATATTAGACATGTATAAGTTATATATGATCATTATACCGTAGCTAAATCAGAAGTATGTCTGATTTAATGGTGACCTACGACTTTAGTACGGCTTAGTGAGCAGTGAAAAAGGATCACGTATTTACTGAAGCAAGCACTGACTCCTACTGGAACTGTTTAGACCAGCCAATTTACCTAGGACGCCTCCTTGGAACACAGGAAGAAATGGACGTACCCTGGAAAAGTCACGTGGACACAGGGAGAAGGTGCAAATTCCCTCTGAAGACTTTGTTCTTAACCCAGAATAGCTTGGATTGTAAGACTGTACCAACTGCAAGTCGCTAAACAATATAAATGACGGAAATTAACGTCGGGATGAAAGCAACGAACGAAACAGTTTGGACCGCAGAAGCCTAGTGGTTAAGACACTGGACTGGGTTCAAATCCCAGCTGCTGAACAAGCACCCTTGGACTTGACCCTTGGGTCTTCACGATTTCTGAAGTGTATGATCCTTCTAAAGAGAAGTCAAATGCGCGGGACGTTCCATATAAGGCAACCCCCTCTCTTTCGAAAGGGAGAGTAACTCCTGAGAAAACGTCTCAGCTCAGATGAAACCACTCGTATCTCGTGCTGAGTCGGGTCAGACTGATTTACGTGGCACTTTTTGCAATGGTGCACTGCCTCAAAACAGCTATCGTATGTACACTATTATATCATTCTGCAGGGCCAATTCCAAATTGCGCCAGCCTAGGGCGACAGCGGCAAGGAAAAGCGCTAAATCGCTAAATGTTATAAGGAAGAAACCTTGGGGAAAAGGTTTCTTCCTTAGATTTAAAAAGGGACCCTTCCCCCTTGAGCCGCCTAGGTCACGTCAGACGCGTGGACAGGCCTTTAAGAGAGCGGCAACCGTTCAAACCCCATGCTATGGACTCCATCTGCTGGGAGGAGTAACGCAGCAAACAAAACGGTGACTTACGAAAAGGCGATTACCAAACAAGTACGCAAAACGCACAAGAATTTTGAACCGAATCGAACTGAGAGAGCGAGAGAGAGGAGGGAGAAAGCTTGGTTGCTGGGGAAGTACAGATCCAAGGCCAATCGCGGCCGTTTGACTCAGCACCAGAGACAGCTGAGAGGGCCTGCTGATAACAGCTGCCGAATCTTAACGCAGGCGGAAAAACGCGCACAAACGCGACGGTGCAAATGTATTCCTAGGCACGTTAAACAAACAGGCAGTCAAACACCTGACACCAATAAAAGAGGAGCAGATCAAACGAACGCTCGTGCCATTCAGCCACGCCACCCCCATTCGCCACCCCCCCCCCCCCCCACCCAGGACGAGTTGCTGTATACGACACCCAGCTGTCAGTACGACCGACGCAAACGATTGTGTAATGAGCGGTCGAGGGCAAAGGTCAAGAACCGACCGTCCCAACTGCGCAGGCACGCGCACATCTGTCACGGCCGCACATGCACTGTTCCCAGAAAATGAAACCGAGGCTCGGCGAACTGATAGCACAAGTGAATTTATTCATCCGCAACATGACCAGCTTAAAGATCTTTAAAAAAAAAAAAAAAAAAAACCCTGACAAATGGTCGGAGGCACAGCTGCGGCGCCGTCATACTGCTGCCATTGTGTACCCCGTACAGTTTATGCCACTTCAGCGACTGTCCATTCAGCTCTGCGAGACCACGACTGTTCTTAAGCATGCTAATCTGGGGGAGGGGGGCAATTCAGGCATACATTTGGCACGCTTAAAATATGGGCATCTCATAAGGCACCAGTCCGTTCGATCCTGCGAAAGGTCGGGTCAAGTCTTGACCGGCGGTTCGTGTGAAGCCTGAAAAGGGTTTGGGATTTCAACAAGCCTCCACAATGCTACCTTTAATTCCGTTTAACCAGTGGGTTGCCAGATCCTGCTAATAAAAAAAATAAAAAATAAAAACCCTGTCACAGCCAAAGTGAGCAAAGAAACCAAAGGCGGCTCAATATGCAGAACAGCGTCGGGTTACGAAATCGTACGTAACGTAGACCGTGCTACGAGTAGACCGGTTACTGGGATGAAAATCCATCTCCAGTTCATGAATTTATCCATCCTAGTCCTAGGTCAGAGCATGCTGAATACGTAACGCCACGACCGGGGACGATTCGCAGCAGATTCGCTTGTAACCGATTCCATTGTTCCTACCAAGAACTGGCCATTAAGTGACCAGCATAATTCTTTTGTCCAAAAAAAAATAAATAAGGTGGGACAGTAAGAAAAGAGGACTTTTTTTTTGTGTCTTTTTCTTTTTATAGGATGCCAACTTGAGGGCAGGACTGGCTGATTACTCTTTCATCTGGATATTTTCAGCCTAGCTTGTAGCTTTAAATAGTCGCCTTATAAATACACAGACGGACCGATGGAACTGCTGGCATTTACTTTAGGAAAACGTTTAGTCTCTGTACTTGAGAATATGGAGAGGGGCTGGAAATGCCACGTCGCAGCAGGGCTACGTTTGAGAGTGGAAACGGTATTAGGACTGTAACGCGCACGCACGCGCACACGCGCACACACACACACACACACACACACTTCACCCTGCTCCAGTCCTTGACAGCCACTAAAACACAGAGAGGTCCAAAACAAACAGATCAACAGGCAGGTGTGTACTCTCGCACACACCTCTGGCAAATCTAATCTAACAGTAAAAGCATTCGCAGAAGATGCAGGTCCAACCACCAAGCAGGGATAAATAAGACAATCTTTTAACAGCTCCCGTTGTCCTGAACGCAAAAGACGCAATTCCAACGATCAATGATTACGTGATACAGACGGACTCGACGCCAATCATAAGAATGAAACTACGTGCATTAAAGCATGCTGACATGGTGAAAGCGACCTGCTGGAGTTCAAACAAAGCGTCCGAACAAGGAGGAAAGGCGATTCAAGTGATTTTGAAATGTGCCATGTTTGTTGGTTTTTAGACAGGCGGGTCTTCATGAGCATTTCTGGAAAAAAAAAAAAGCTGATCGACTGGCATTTTCAAACGCAGTCAGTACAGAGCGAACAGTGTTGCAGAAAATAGTGTCTATAGTATATCTGAGGGTCACTGCTACGGCTGGATAATTAACCGAGTAACACTTAATGAATTGGGAGACTCTGGCAGCCTAGTGGATAAGAGAACGGAGTATGGACCAGCGGATTCAGGGTTCAAAGCCCACCTCTTCCAAGCTGCCACTGTTGGGTCCTTGAGCAAGGTCCTTAACCCATAACGGACCGGACTGTAAGACTGGATCAGTCGTAAGAGCATCTGCTAAATGCTGTACATGTAAAATGTAAATTGAAAATGAACTGACGTAATCTTTGCCTTATTAATGATTTTTCAATTCCTTTACCTTCTGTTAATACATTTAAAAAAAAAAACACTTTTCTTAACATGCTCCATCGTTTCCGATCGCTCGTTAGCCATCGAATGTAAGGCGTTCAGATAATCGTGATACTGATTTGAGGTTGTATCGCCCAGCCCTAGTAACTGCGTTCATCTGTAAATCTCCCTGAAATGAAACGAGCACGAAAAGCTCCACACTTTATTTATTTGATGCACATGTGAACGATCAAATGTTCAAATGCCTCAGTCCCAGTGTAATGTGAAAATACAGCTGATTTGCACAATATAACAGATTCTAAACTGTCGTGGGATTTTGGTTTATTTGGGTTTTTTTTTTTCCTCTCTTTGCTTTTTTTTTTTAAACATAGTAAAACACTTCGCTTAGGTAAATGAATGTAAATCCAGCTTCCAGTTACTGAAGGCAGGGAAAACTGCCTTTTTTGGATCTGTCGGAAAAGCAAAAGAAAGCGGGGAGCGCGACTCCTTAGCGCACAGGCTTTCTAGAGTTCGGCCATTCTAGCTGGTCATTATTTAAGTTGTACATTCAGCCTGGGTCACTATCTGGCAAGGACTTCCGCTGTTTCCATTGTTGCCATAAACCAGTGGTTCTCCACCGGGCGCAGTACGGGAAGGCAGCAGATTCCCAGCATGCTGAAATGGAAGCGGTTTGACCATGAGAACAAACAAATCGACCACAGTTAGGGGGTGAACCAGCTTTTTGGGGGGCAGCTTGCAAAAGGTTGAGAAGCCCTGCTACAAACCCTAAACAGAACAGCACACACAGGACATCAGACATTTCCTTTAGCTGTTAAAAGAGACGTCCTGATATCCCTTTCTCACTTCCCATACCAACAGGCATCTCTGGCACTGTGCCGATACGGATACCTCCACTATTTTATTTCACTACGGAGCAAATCATAATCAAATATATGAAAGACGTACCGCAAGTACAGAAAGCTACCCTTTCTAGAAAATATGCTTACAGCGTCGTCTTAAATAAACATGTGAAATAATACAAAGTATGAACACATGCTTACAGACACCACAAAACTCAAGTAGCACACAAAGCGTACAGGTTTCCGCCATCGAACTGTGAAACAATTAATGGACGTTGACCGGACGTTACCACAGCCGCACGGTCTTTTTGTGCTACTCCAAGTCGCTCGGGATAAGAGCATCTGCTTTTAAAACCATGAACTGACCTAATCTTGACCGTATCAATGATCTCAATTCTTTTCTATTCTGTTAATACATAAAAAAAACTTCTCCTAATATGTTCCACCATCAAACAAAATATCGATCATAATAATAATAATAATCGTTCGTTTGTAACGTATCGCCCAGCCCTAGTAACTGCGTTCGTCTGTAAATCTCCCTGAAATGAAACGAGTATGAAAAGCTCCACACTTTTTTTTCCCCACTTTATTTATTTGATGCACATGTGAACGATCAAATGTACTCGCCTCAGTCCCAGTGTAATGTGAAAATACGAAAGATGTGATTAGTGAGACGGCTTACTGATACACAAACACCCCACCGTCTGATACCGAGATCCGGGCCGGTACTGGCCTGACATCAGCGCCAAGACGCCCTAGTCCTTAGCTTTTAAGTTGCTAAAAACTGTACAGGGTTCTCTTACTTAGGCGTGGCTTAACAGACCGCGCCGCTCAAAGGTTGTGCCCCGTAGGGGAAGATAAGAGATAATGACACATTAGTCCGCCGCTTCCTCCCGTTTTATCAGATGATGCTGAAACGAAACCACGGTTTACAAGCAGCTTCCTCTCCTGAGCAGTTCCGTTTAATGGGTCAGTTCGTGTTACAGGCATGTTCCAGATTACAGGGCCAAGCACCAAACAAGAACATCTGAACACGCGTACCAACACAAACAAAGCATCCTCATGCATGTCCAGTCCACTGAGATCACATGCGTCATGTATTTAAAATGTAAGTGCCGCTTATTTAGGTGCAATTACGTGTCTACTAGCAGCCATGTCAACGAGAAGTCGGGGTGAGACCAAAAGGTAACTTGGATTACATTAGGCGCACATTAACAGAAGATGAACCGACACGGACATTCAGAACTCTAAACCCGTCATTTCGTTGTATTTTTTCGTTAACACGGCCGCTACTGAAAATCCTCTTCACGCGCTCCACAAAAAAAGAAAAAAAAAAAAGAAAAGAAAATCACAAACTGGTTGGAACATTCCATAAAGAAACATAAATGGGTCCATCGGCGCGTTTCCTTCAGCTGTTCGGATCATCATGATATTGATTTGAGGTGTCGCTCAACACTTACTTGTTCCTGCGCTCGTTGGCCATTTCATCAGTAACACTTATCATTTCCAGACTGCAGTCCATCTGTTTCTCTACACACTTGGTTAGGACCCCCACGGGTCAGGTGCTCCCCGGAAAAACTCCCTGACAGCGGTAGGAAGAAACCTCGGGAGGACCAAGACAACCAAGACCACCACTTCTCAGAGTCCGTAAATAATGTCATTATAATAATATTTAAAAAAAAAAAACACACACACACAAAGATGGATCTATAGTCTGGCTTGACCACGAGTAGCCATGAGTGTCCAAAAGAGCATTAACACTGGCTTTAAAAGCATCTCTGACACATCAGAGGAACTGTAACATTAGGAAACCTATCTGACGAAGTAACAAGGACCAGCAATTTACAGTTTGCTTTAGGCACTTTGTTTCTGACTACAGGTAAAACGGAATGGCCTTATTACTATTATTATTATTACTGTGCTGCACCCACGTGTGGTCCTCATGCTACCTGGCTTTTGCCGTACGCTTCATGGAGTCGTTGAACAGGTTTGCTGTGCTACTGAAGCTTGTTTGCATATCTAGTTTCCATGTAAGAGAAGATACTTTTGCCAAGAACTCCTTATTTTCCATCACTCACGCTATAGTGGATAAATACGGAAAAGGACCACTGGGATCATCGTGCTTTTAATTGTTTGTTGACTATTGCAAAGACAGGGGCTGGTTAAACACCTTGGCATGTCTCGTCATCACGAAATCACATTTGCATTTAGGTCATTTAGCAGACGCCCCGATCCACAGCGACGCAAAACGGATGCAATCTTAGCAAATGTGACCGAGGACCAAAAAAGCGGCAGAGGTGGGTTTTGAAACCTGGACCTTCTGACCCATCGGTCAGTAGCTCACCCACTAGGCAACCACAGTCCCATTGAACGTATAGTGACATGTTAACCATTCACAACATCGTGGTCATGAGTCATATTGCTCACCTTTAATGAATACTACTTCTTAATCACTTTTGTTCCATAATCTCACCAAGTGCCTTGTTAGGAACCTGCTTATACACACCTGCTCATTCTTGTGCATGTTATGCATGCGATGATCTAATCGTACAAAATTCTGCACATACAGGCCAGCGGGTTAGATAATAATTTGGTTTAAGTGTTTGTAAAGCAAAAAAAAAAAACCCTGTGAATGGAAATTACTTGTTAATGACAAGAGGGCAAAGGAAAACGATGTGGCCTTGGCGTCATCAAAACTACATGGTGGAAAAATGTGGCCTGAGCTAAATTAATCTATGTGCTGAGGCGCACGGAAGCAAGCTTTTTTCTTTTTAAAATCAAGGATCAATGCTGAAGCGCACGAAAAAAAAAATCCATGAGCACAGACAATTTAAATAAAAAATGATTATTTTTTACTTTGTTCCTCCAGTTTAGGCATCGTTTTTTCTTTTGGGTTTTTTTTTTTTGGTCAAGGCGGGGTGAGAAAATTGGGTGTCTGAGCTGCTCTAACGAGCAAGTGTTTTTCTATCGTAAAGCCCAGGGCGACAGTGGAAAGGAAAAACTCCCCAAAATGGTAGGAAGAAACCTTGGGAGGAACCAAGACTCAACAGGGGACCCGACCTCCATGGGCGGCCCAGATGTTCATTAAACAAATACTAACTGTATATTAAATCATAGCAAAATTAGTTTAAAACAAATAAATTATTAATAAAATTTAAATTAGTAGTAGAGTAACGACATAAGGATAACAATCTAAACAGCTGTAACTGCACGCACAACTAATTTTGTTGTAATTATGTAAAAACAAAGGGGTAGGAACGCGGACATTAGAAAAACAAACATCAGGCTGCTTCCTGGCTAATGTTACTTGGGAAACGGTGACAATAGCTTTTGAGTAGGCCAATCGTGACCCAAGGGGTTGCTCCATTTCCAAAAAAACAGCAAAGTTCACCCCACGTCACTGGGCCGGATTAGAATGGCAAATGTAAACACTCGCGCAGTTCAAAAGTTCACAGAATCCAGTACAAACTACAGTAAATTCCTTATTTTGGACAACAGTACCTGCATTTCAAACCATGAGGAAACGTCTTACTGATATTTCCGTTCATCCTTACTAATGAGCCAGCATACAGTACAGGGGCAAAAGTCTCAGGCCACTCTTCAACTTGTTGTTTACGCAAAAGTATCATGATCATACGGTACATAAAATATTATCAAAGACTAGAGCCAACAATTTCAAATTAGTTTTTTAAATTTCTTCTCCATTACACCGTTTCACTGATCTTCATTAGAATAAGCAAATCCTAGCCTGTTCACCCTGTTCCTCTACTTGGCTGCCCTTCCGAAAACTCACAATCGGGCTTCTTTGGAATGTAAAAGATGCTGACCTGATGCTGCTAGCCTAGCCACTGTAGCCCACAGAAGCTCACAAGCTTTCTGTAGTTTGTGTTTGCATTCAGATTGAGACTGACAAGCGCAGAGTTGTCGTTTTTTTCGGCCGTTTTTAAGGGAATATGAATTATAATACAAAAACTGTTCTGTTATTCACGGTTAGCCATAAGGAAAGCAAAGGAATTAGCAAAGGATCTGCGGGAGAAGATAGTTGAGCTTTATAAAACGGGAAAAGGATATAAAAAGATATCCAAGAATGCCAATTAGCAGCGTTCGAACTCTAATTAAGAAGTGGAAATGAGGGATTTTGTTGATTCCGTTGTGTTGCCGGCGCTCTGACAAATGAACTCTCTCAGTGAAGCACCTTTCATCTGACCTCATCTAACTTTAACAGCGTTTAGTACCTTTCTTTATTGTGTTTTACTCCAAAAAAAAAAAAAAGATTTGGTTAGGTTAAGGCTAGTGTTATGCCCAGGTGATCGTTTTATTAATCGATCGTTTCATTACAAATGTTTTTAGAATCTGTGAGCGCTGCTAATGTCTGCATATGTAGCTCCGGTTTCCCAAGGTATGGCCCCCTAATAACAGGGTACGGAAAAGCAGGAGCGCAAGACTACTCGGAAAAAAAGGAATAAGCAAAAGGCAGACAGGAACACGGCACTTGTGAGTAGGGTAAGTAAAAAGTAAGTACCCCTAACATGTAAAAACGGTTTCCTTATCGTGCATCCTAATCCTCACTTTCGCATAAAAATGTATTGCGGCATAAAGACCGAGGAGCCATGCTATCGGGCTTTTGCTGAAATGGAAAAGGAAAATCTGAATATGAAGAATGTGTTCAGTGTCAAATAATCCCTAGTTCCCGTCCTCACACCAGTCTATCTTGACTCTAGGCACGGTCGGTGGGTTTGCATGGCGTCATGGCGCGAGAGCGGCTCAAAAGGACTCAAAACGAAGGAAGAAGGCGCAGATGAAAAAAAAAAACCAAAACAAAATCGCTGAGAGAATTTACACGCACTTAAGAATTTAGATATTCACGTCGTGATGCATTTCGACACGTTCCGATCTAGAAATCAGACTGAGAAATCTTAGTACAAAAAATAAAAAAAAAAGCCGGGTTTTACCCCAATAACTGGATTACTCACAGCATACATACCAGTTACTCAAATTCTCCCATGTGCACGATCCTAAGCCGACACGGTGTTATTAAGTTCTTCATAATAAGGACGTGTTGTTTGAGGTAAGCAAGCAGCGGAGGAAGAAAGATTTTAATCAGCATTACGTTGCTGAATGCGTGGAATTGGACAAAGCTGAAGCGGACTCTGCTGAGAGTACAATGGTCAGATTACAACTACGGCTTTCTTTTTTTAAAGAAAACTTTGATTGAAGTTTCCGAGAAAAAGAAAAAAAGTTGAAATCAAATTCTGCATGCTGTCATTTATAATTCTTGAACCGAAAAAAAGGGGAAAAAAAAAAAATAAAAAAAAAAATAAAAATAAAAAAAAAAAAATCGGTCAAATTCACGTGAATTTGAGATCGGCCGAAGAAAATTCCAGGCAGTTGATCTCCGATTTGATCGCCTGAACGCATGCAGACTCGATCGGATCACTGGCGAAATCTGCTTTTCTGCAGTCACCCAACTATTAAGTTCATGTAAACACACACGCTGAATATTCAAGGCTGAACTCGAGGTGAAAGTCCAACAACAAACACGTTCATTATCTGGACGGGTGAGAAAATGGCACCTTTTCACCCCGAAACAGCCCGATATTTTAGGGTACTTTTGCAATAACGGTATATTTGCCGACATATTTCAACAACATACAATTGCAAATATATAAATATATTTTATACTATAAAAGACCTGCCTTTCCTCGTACTCAGCTACATGCTCCTGCTTGAGGAGGTGAAACAGATTAGGTTTGTTGTTGCAGACCTTTTGCATATCTTACCTATCACTGTAGTTTGTTGTAAATCTGAACCACCGAAGTCGCTCCCCTTTTTTGGGACAAAATAAACCTCCACACAAGCCAGGTTTAAGACAGGAGAAGACCATCAAATCTTTCCCAAACTCAATGGGACGTCTTGCTTTACTCCCACGTTACTTACTTGTTTATTACTTTTCTTATAAAAAGCCTTAGGCCACCATTAGATTGCTTGATTAATAATTACAATATCGGACGGAAACATTTCACCCATGGCCTCCATAATACTCTCTTCTACTGAGCTTCCTTCAGATTTTTTGCCCGCTTTATCATTTCTTCATCAAGTCGTTTCCTGGTTGCTATCATTCCAAAGACCTTCGGCCTGCAGAAGGGTCAACCTGGCATACCAAAGAAGCTGTCAGATCTCCAGAGGAGAGGTCACACCAAACTTGCCACTGCAGCTTATAGAAGTTGTTGTTTGTGCGGGTTTGTCTTTATGCTTTCCTAACACCGCATAAACATGTCTTATCTTTTCTTGTTTTATTCTAATGACGAGTAACAGACATAAAATGTAAGTGTACCGCTGCTAAAACAGTGACAAATCTAATCTAGAGGTGGATTAAGACTTTTGCACCGCACCGTTTTTAACAGAAAAGCAAGTTTAGCTCGCGTTCTGCACAAGTGACCCCTGGAAAGCATTTCTACTGACGTCACCCTGGTTTTCTGTCACTGGAAAAGCCCGGGGCCCACCTAGGGAATGAGAGGGGCCGCAGTCAATTTTAAAACAAGCATGAACATCCAGTAAGCAGAGACTCCTCCCACACCAAAAAAAAACAAAAAACCAAAACAATTCAAACCAAGCCAAATGAACGTTCCGGTATGACATGAATGGAATGTTTTCCGTTACTCCAATTCCTGAGCTCCGGTTAAGCTGTGCTCATGGAAACTATCGACTAAGGCAGTTGGTGTGGTGTGAGCAGCACAGGCACAGGATTTGTAACGCTCAACTGTAGCCCTGCGATGCACATGTGCCTCAAGCCTTGCTGTTGGAAGGTCGCATTGATCCTTTAAATGATAGAGGTTTTTAAAAAATACAAGCAAGTGCTTAGCTGTTGTCTTGTCCTGACCACATGCTTACAGAGTCTGCTGTCCAGGTGTCCCTATTTGGACTATGCAGATTGAGTAAATGCTGTGATTATTGCTACAGTCTGGATGCAGTGACAGCATGATGCAGCCCTCGGCGTCCTGCTCGAAGTCTTATTCCTGGTCCCTTTTACGATATCAGCAAGGCGTCTGTGGCATTGGTAGGTCAAAGAGCCTTTGATTAGACGCGTTACGTCTATATATAGTGATCACAGCTGTGAAACTTGCCAGTGGTGTGTCAGGCTGGCTGTAGTGTCAAGCAGAGCTTCCAGGCATCTCAAACCAGTTAGCCTAGCAGACAGCGGATGCTACTTTTAGTTGTTCTCTGGCTAACTCATGAAAACCTTCCCTCAGACCAAGACTGGAGTGGCAAACGGTTGGCAGAGCGAGGTGTGAGGCTTTTAGAAGCTTAGTCGAGCTAGGAGCTCATGGAGAGGATCGCACCATCACCTATCTACTACGGATACTGATTAATCAGCCAGTTATCACTCAGCAAATTGAAGGCACGTGAGCAAACGGGAAAGTTACACATCTGAATACCCCAAGTACTGGTCCAAAGTACTGGGTGAGGGGGAACAAGAACAGAATCAGAACAAGGCCACCATCTTGAATTTTCCGAAACGATGGCAGACGAAACCTCCACAATGGTTTTGGCAGCCTTTGCAAACGGTCCAGGACACAGCACGCGGTGCGCCCTCTGACCTTTGACTCACCCTGTAAAATAAAGGCAAGACAGTATGGACCAGAGACCCCGCCCATTGTGATTTAATGGCCAATTCAGAGCTCAAGAGTTGAAGATTTGTAACCAAGTGACTGGCCAATTGCGATTTTGTCCAAATCCGATTTGTATCGGGTCGAGAATTAGAAACGAGAGCGCACGGACAATGTTTGTTCGACTTCCCTTTTCATCGAAACTTCTACCGTTTCAAAAGAAAGACGGTAGCTAGCTAATGCTTTCTCGTATCTTGCTCCGTACTCGGCGGTTAGCTTAGCCTCGTCAAACTCCACATATTGAGTGAGGTGATGCCGTATTCATAATTATTATTATTTGAGTTCTTCTTCCACTGCTTACTTTCGTCATGCATGCTTGCAAACAGCACACGCTTACTGTGAAGCACTAGAATGCTAAAAAAACAAAAAACAAAAACATAGCTGTGTCCCAAACGACTCCGAGGAGCTGTACGTATGCCTCGTCACCAATCCCGACACCAGTGCGGTGCCGCTGGATCCTGGAGCAGAAGAGATGCTGCCCCCGAAATGGCCACCTCGTTCAAGTGAAAGAAACGAAATTGACAATTCTATGCTTCCAGCTTTGTGGGAACAGTTTCGGGAAGACCCTTTCCCGTTCGAGCATGACCGTGCCCCAGTGCATAGTCCCTGAAGGCGTTCACCGGCCCACACGGAGATCCTGACGCACCTTTTGGTGTTTTTAAGCTACACTAGAATGGAGATAACGAGCCAGCTCCTCTCGGTCATGATCCGAAACCCGGTCGAAATCACTCCCAAAAGAGTAGCAGCTGTTTTAGCCGCAAAGGGGGGGCCAGCTCCATACGAAGGCCTAAATTAGAACGGGAAGTCATAAAAAGCTCCTGCATGCATAATGTCCATTTTAAACATCCAGCTTTTTGAGCCTCGTACAAGCGTTTTACCTGAAGCAGACCAGTAAAACCAGAGACCAGAGTCCAAGCTACGGGGGATTATGTGCACGACATATTTTGATGCTGGGTACTGACCAGGACAGGCTGTCGATGGGTGTGTTACAGGGTCAGCAATCTGTGCACGCCCTAAAGCACTGAATGCACATAGCTCAAGAGCCTCTCGCTGAAGGCTGGGGCAGTGGTTTATTTTTAAGCCCACAAGTGTGACGGTCAGAATGTAAAATCTGTCAAGTATGCACGCCATTCAACATGAGACACAACTGTACCCGACCCTCGACTACTGTAACAGCATAAATCTGTTAGGCTTACTATACACAAGAACATAAACGATGTTTTCCTCCAAGTCAAACCACAGCTTAAAGACGAAAAAAATAAATAAATAAAGTCCTCCCTAGGGCTGAATCCTACGGCGGAAATTGAGACACAAAACTATTCACAATTCAACGAGAAGACGCGATGAACTGCAGGACAGTTTTATTGATTGCTGATGTCATCAAGCTACATTTTGAAATATGAACCGAGCGTCGTCCCTGTAACGTCCAGCTTTTCTTCGTTCGCGGAGACGCCAAGATAAGTCGGGTGTAGCGGAATAAAAAAAGCCCGATCGATTTTCCAACAAGCCAGAACAATCGAAGCAGCGGACATTCCCGACCCACTACTAAAACTCGACAAGGACTGCATTGCGTGCATAAGGATTACGATGCTTCCTGGTCTAACGTGGCTATACTGCTTAAGATTATTAAACGATTTTATTTACGGCACATGCAAACGCGTGTTTTTTTTTTTTTTTTAATCATCGCAGACAAAATGAACTAAAGGAGGCATTTAATCTTTTTTTTCTGTCCAGTTTCATTTCATTCCTGCATTTCAGGCCTCCGACACGTTCCAAAATACATTGGGACGGGGCAATTTAGGGTTTGTAACGAGGCAAAAAAAAAAAAAAAAACGAAACATCAACATTTCGATACTGCTCATCAAATTTCGTTTTGAAATACCGCCTAGCGATACATCCCATACTTCTTTTGAGCGGTGTATATTCAGCATTTCATTTCTCTTATTACATTACATGAATGCAGAAAAGTGCATCGCGAGATTTTAGAGCAACATAAACCGCCGTCCAGAGGATCGATTTTCTAGGGACGTCCATTCATTTTTACACAAGACAATGAAAAAGCATTGGCTGCACACGTCACAAAGACGGGGACTGGCCTGCCTGGGACTGGCCTGCCTGGGACTGGCCTGCCTGGAGTCCCCAATCGATAAAGTGCGGAGAATTCTGAAACGTGACGATGATGACGACGTACTGCTGAGTATCTGAGGGCACGTTTGTAGGAAGAATGTGGCAAAATAACACCAGAAACGCCAAGTTCCAAATTGTCTCGGGTGTTGCGAGGGGCAAATACTTTTTTGGAATGCGTTCCAGGTCTGAATCTTGATCACAACTGATGCTTGATCACAAAAGAAATGAAGTGAACAAGGTGAAACAAGAAACAACTTGGGTTCGCAACTAAATAAAGGTCAGAGGAAATGTTACTCGTTTTATTTTTGTTTTTGTTTGTTTGTTTAGCTGCGTTTTCCACAACGTCCCACTGGCACCGAACCAAATCATATGCCATCCCATATGCGCCAATTAAGCTGCCTAGGTGGTACGCTCCGATTCTACAAGAGTAACTTGCCACGAGAGATCAATAAAATGCTATTTTATTACGTTTTCCTCAAGAACTTGGGACAAATTAAAAAACAAATCAATTTTGAAAACGTCCGACTGTAAGCAAGGAAGAGCATAAGCAGATAAGGATCTCTACCGATTCTGTCAACGAACCAACAAAACCCCAGAAAACTCACACCACCACAAAGGGAAAGATCTACTCTGGCTTACCAGTTATCTGACTGGATACATCACTTTTGGGTTCACATTTCGGAAGGGAGCCATCTAGAGGGGAAAAAAAAAGAGAAAGATCATGTTTAGCTACCACAATATACACACCAAAAAAAACAACAAGCAAACAAACAAGCAAACAAAATGAAATCCCATCGAGTATTCCGTTTACATGACTGCTTCATAACTGTGACTCCATCCGACGTTATTGCATTCATCGAAATTGTGTTATTTACTTAATTTTACTATTGCTAAAACTTAATTATCTCAATCAACATCTAGGCCACCCATGGAGAACGGGTCCCTTTTTGAGCCTCGGTTCCTCCCAAGGTTTCTGCCTTCTATAATCAGGGAGTTTTCCCTTGCCACTGTCGCCCCAGGCTTGCTCCATTTGGGATCGGCCTTTGTACCCTGACTCCGAACAATCAGACAATCATAAATCCAACTGTTATTGGATTATCCTCTTACCCGATTACCTTTATAAGGTAAACCTTCTTGTTTCTGCACTGACAATTACAATACAGAAACGGTTTGCAGCGCTATTGCAGACTGCACTCCTTCGGTTTTACTACATACTTTGTTTACGCCCTTTACTTACTGTTCTTTAATGCTCAGAACCGCTAAAGTCACCTCTGTCCACTGGGGTCCTGAACGTTACAGCACGCATGTAAACGTTTCGGTTTATTAAAACATCCACACTGTTAAATAACAGATCGCTTTAATTCAAGTACAAAGTCGTGAACAGGTACCATGTGATAAGATAAGACAGATACCATAATTCCGAATTCATTTCTATAGCGCTTTTTTTTTACAACGGAGCATCGTCTCAAAGCAGCTTTGCACTCTTATATTATTATATCTTAAAACTTCAATCCCAAGTCGAGCAAGCCCAGGGCGACAACTCCCTGAAAGTAGAAGGAAGGAACCTTGGGAGGAACCAAGACTCAACAGTGGACAAGTCCTGCACGGGTGGCCTAGGTGTATATTAAGTTATAGGTAAATAACAATTTAAATCAATTAACAAACCAATAATACAATTTAAATTAGTAGTTAAAAAAAGCAACTAAATTATATCGAAGTAGATTTTAAAACGAGTCCTCAGTGGGAAGCCCTTGGAAGGACATCGTCTCCTAATGTCCAAAGGAATGAGGGAGTTCCTGCATTACGTACCCAAGCTCCACCCGCCGTACGAGTGCTGGCAGAGGTTCAGTTCAGACTGATCACTAGTCTCTGCACTAGTCTGACTTGAGCTAATGGCCTCTGATCGCATTAACTGCCAAACAAACAGCAACTGTGGCTTTAGAGTTCGGGCCGCCTGCACGAGGTGGCGACTACAACTGAAACGGACAGCATGTAAGGGCAAAATGAAAGAACCGAGTGTGTCTGCATGGCCGGACTGGGCTAAACAACTGACTGGAGCGCTTGTCTTGCCAGGTTAAACACACTGCCTTCTCTTTAGAGCAGCCCTCAAATTGCAAGGGCTGAAAGCCTCCTATGATCACAGGTCAGGTGCGGTAACGTGCCGCTCATTTTCTGAAAACGAACCATCATGATATTTGGTTCTCTAAAACTCTAGTCTTCCACTGCAGGATGAAAGGGAGGCAACTGGTGGTGGCTAAGGCGTAGGATTACAGTCAAGGGAAGTACCACAAAGACCAAAATGAAAGAGAAGAAAGGCAGATAGTAGCCACTAAACATTAGTTTTTTTTTGTTTTGGTTTGGTTTGGTTTTTACTACCACTACTAGTGTTTCATCCTAGAATTTTTTTCAGCAGCGGCGAGAGGGGGGCAAGAGAGGGGAAAGAGAGGGGCAAGAGAGGGGCAAGAGAGGGGCAAGAGTGACCAGAGAGGGGCAAGAGGGACCAAAGAGGGGCCAGAGAGTGGCAAGAGGGACCAGAGAGGGGCTAGAGAGGGGCGAGAGAGGGGCGAGAGAG